>JAMYHX010000176.1:0-77956 GCA_025529335.1 Rhizopus sp. PT2906
AACAGATCTTATAGTAGCATTGGGTTCAACTCTAGATATTGTATTTAAGCACTGAATAGTAGCGTGGATACTACAACGAGAGAGAGAACCCAATATTACAAACAGCGTCATTTTATATGAAAACAGAATTATTAAGGAACCGATTTAATTGTGGCCAATGATAGTTGGACATGTCGCGTTATACATATATATTAATAATATGCATTGTTGTCAGTATCTTTGTATTATTCCTTCTTAGAGTATAGATTTATAGTAATCTCATACGACAAGATTAAGTATTTATAGGGTAAATACGACAAGTTGCTTAGGTTTGTCTGGGGAATCTTTCTATCAGTGCTGATGCTAATAATTAGGCCAAGTCAGTGTATGTAAAGCGCAACGTTTACCTGGCCTGTCGGTGAGTAAATGAAAGTCATTCGCATTTGTACAAAAAGAAAATTGAAGAGAAGCTTGTTACAAAAATAAAGAGAATATATATTTATTATATATTGTGAAAGAGTATAAAGATTCAGTTCATGTCCAGATTTGGGAAATCTAACAATAAAGTAACATGATGACCCAACATATCTTGGAACACAGAACTTACTTTGACGAATGGCCTTTAAAACTAGTTCACATTGACCTTTGCTGCAGCTACAATAGAATAACCCAAATTCTCTAGCTAATACATACAAACAGTTGAGTTCATCATCACAGTCAACCTAGATATAATTCAAACTCTTTTCAATATTCTTCTAGTCTTTTTTTTTCTCACTTATCTGTATGGCTATATTGTGGAGAAAGATGGGAAGTTTATTCAGTGATGGCACATAGCCTTTTATCGCCATAGGCAAGGACACAATCTGTATATTCTTAGTTACTGGGAACTTGAAATAAGCGTTTAGTATTCCTCGATGGAGAACAATCGTTTTGACCATATCCCTTCTTTCATCTTCGTCCTGTGACACCAATTCAAGCATATCTCGAATTGGTAGAGGCAATGATAATTTAATTTTTTCCAAGTTGACCAAGTTGACTAATAAATATCTGGTAGAAGAACTCCTCACTGTTATTTTATAAAGAAGGTTAGTCTTTCCCATATCTTTTTATACACGCGCTTCTCTCTTACCTGATGACTGAAGGATTCATGAGAAAGTAACGGTCTTTTGAAGTTGCCATTGTTAAATTGTCGTCTATATAGTGGACAAGTTGTTGACTTGCTATCAGCTTGCTTATGTCTAATGGCAAAAACATAAGATAAGCACAATTTACTTCAACCCTTACTTTTGTCTTCGAAAGCTTTAATCTCCCTACAAAGTGTTTGAATACTTTCTAAATCTTTAATAGTTTCCATATCCTCTTTTTTCTTTTCAGCCCGTCTTATCATATCAGGAACTACATTATCACTACCAGAGTCATTGTGCACAAAAGATATAGGCAAACTTAACATAGTTTTTTCACTCTCCTTGCTGCTACTGCCATTTGACATATTCTTTTGAAAAACTAGAGGCTTTTCGTTGTATACAGTGATCTTTTGTCATTCGCTTGTAAGCTTTGATATATTCTGTTTCAAACGCAAGGAATTGGGTTCATTTTTGATCTTGTCATTTTCTGTTATCTTGAAGCAGTGATCTAGTATTGATTGCTACACCGTGTTAAAACATAAAGTAACAATATCTATCTTTACACACTTCTTTCAGTGGTATAAAGGCCTTGATGCCTGTATTTTTTGAGAGAGAAGACTTGAGAGCATCATGTAGAATCTGAATTATCTCTTGAATAATGTCTTCTTCATGTAACAATCGAATCTTACTCGTCAACGATTTAAATTAGATGTAAAGTATGAGTTATTTTACCTTATTTTTAGTAGGATGAATATTTGCATCCATTTTGTCCTGACGGATATGTAAACTAACATACAAAAGTGAAGGGCTATAGTTCTCGTCAATGTCTTTATAAACTTTTGTTAGACTCTTCTTTATCTGAATATTCTCCACAAAGCTATCTACTCAAATAATTGAATTCTTTGTTATTCATTGAGAAGTTAGAGCACCTTACTATTAACAAAAGTAATAAATATAAGTGATTTAGCCTTTTCTATGTTAGGATTTGTTTTAATGGTTGAATAAAGCAATTTGAGCGAAAAGTCCTTGCTTGCATGCTCTAGGATTTCTATATGTGTCGAGATAGATTTTCCATATACTTTTTGCAGTCTTGCTATTTCGTCAGATGTAGATGCGCAAAGTAGATCAGTAACGGCGTTCTGAATGAGGAATAACTAAAATTGCTGACTTATTACAGTATGCTTATCCTACTTGTTTTAAAGTAAATCCATGTTGGTAATGATGTACTGCGTAACTTTCAACGCATCTTTAGATTTCCTTATATCCTTCAAGCGGTGATTTGAACGATTTTCGTCTTTGGGTTATATTTGCAAATAAGCTTTGAGCCTGAAAACACACATGGTGAATTATGCATTGAAATAAACAATTTTTAACTTACCATGACCGTAGTCCCATCATTACTTGCACATGACATTGCCTTGCATACAAGTTTACCGTCTTTATAAATGGCTCTAGAAGTAAATGCACAAGCTTTTGATTTAGAAAGACAGCATAAAATTGTATATACTTACTAGTATCTGCAAAGGCTTTTGTCCGTTTTTGAAACAACAGTTACATCTGCAACATAGGATATAGTTACAAGAGCCTCCCCAAGAAATCTAAAGGCATTCAAAAAAGACAAGTCTCGAAAATCTTTGATTTTTCTTGTCGCATGTCGTTCACAGACCAGAGGCAGATCTTCAAACTGGAGGAGGATATTGGATATAAAGAGGAGAGATATCAATATCTTACGTGAATTCCATGCCCATCATCTTTGATCTTTACAAGTTCAAGATCACCTGCTATTATTGTGATATGAATATGATTTGAGCCAGCATCTAGACTGTTCTCCATAATTTATATAACCACATTAACAGGACGCTGGGTTATCTGATTTACAAGTTTATGATTCGTATATGCTTAATTGACTGCACACATACTTCTCCTGCTGCTATTCTATTGATGGTAGATGTATCTAATTGGTTTATATGCATAACAAAAAGAAAGGTAAAGAGAGGGTGCATAATATGTTGTCCACATTTCTAAACTTTTACTAAAAAAAGGTACGCGTCGCGCGGCCATTCAAAATGGACACGTCTTTTTATTTTTTCGTGTTGTACCTTTTGCTTCCTCTATTTTTTTTTCTCCTCTCAAAAAGAAAAAAATGAGCGATCGTCCAAAGAGAAAGAGAAGACAGACACCAAAGACAAAAGTGAGGTAAGGAACTATATCAAATCATTCTCGATCGTCTTTTTCTTATTCTGTATAGTGCTGCACATTATGTTGGGTACGTCGAAGATGGAGAATCAGTAGAGGCCATTATGAAGAAATTTGAAGAATTAGAACGAATTGAAAAGGAATTCTCAGCCATGAAAGTAGATAATCCCTCAGAAGACGAACAAAAGAACTTGACTGAAGAACAGCTTGAAGAAATATTCAAACGTACTTCTGCCTTTACTGTAAAAAGCACTACAATCGATAGGGATACTATTGAAGATTTGGATGCTCTGGATCTTTGGGAGATAGAATACAAGGATGGAGATACAAATGAATTTTATGAAGAAGAGTAAAGGGTTGTGAATTATATTTTCCAATTACTGATCAAAATTGTTTCTTTATAGTGAATATCATTATGTGGATGAAAGCTTTTGGGATGAAGAATTTGGTGAAAAGCCAGCCAGAAAGGGAAAGCAAATACGTTCGTTAAGAGAACAAAAGCCGCTAGTGGCTAAAGGACGTGGTGTAGATAGAGAGAGCATTATTGCTAAATACAAGATTATGCAGGTGCAAGTGCAAGATAGAAACGGCAATTACTTTACAATCAAGAAACGAGTCAGTAACGTAGACCCTAGTTTACCAACCTATGTAAAAATACCACCAAGGCCCATTCCTATGTCGTGGGCGCATTCAATAAAATCAATATCAAAATGTCCAAAGGAAATAGTAGGCTCGAGGTAATGACGACAAGCATAATATGTAAACATTGCTCATTCCGATATAAAGGTACTATGAAGTGGACAGTATTGTATCAACAGATCTTACACAGTACGGGACTGATTTCAATGCGGTATACATGGATCCACCCTTCTTGTTACCAGGAGAGGAGCCAGTGGCGGGAAAAATAACTATTGATGACTTTGTAAGTGTTTATAAAGATAAAAACCGGCTTATCAATTGACCGAGGTTATGATAGAGTGCATTAAACGTAGCAGATATTGTCAAAACGGGATTCTTATTTATTTGGTTAGAAAAGGAGTGGATACAAAAAGTAGTGACTATAACAGCAAAATGGGGATTTAAATACGTGGAGAATTTCTGCTGGATAAAAAAAGATGTCAATAACCAAATACATAAAAGCCCATATAGATACTTTAATAAAAGCAAATTGAGTTTGTTAATATTTAGAAAAGAAGGTGACATTGAACTGCGTCACCAGCGTAATCCAGATTGTGTATTTGATTTTATACGCCCAAAGCTACCAGGTAACAAAATAATAAACGGGTATCAAATGACTAACTCAAGCAATCGTGTGGATAGATGAAATTAGTGAAAAGAAACCACCATTCATGTATAAGGTTATAGAAACATTACTTCCAACCGCAAATTATCACATAGAAAATAATCCCAATGGTGAACGGCTGCTTGAACTGTAAGTGTATACTCAGATCAACCTTTTCTCAATTGAAGCTCACAATCAGTTTCATAGGTGGGCTAAAAAGGGACAAAGGCGTCAAGGTTGGACAGCTGTTGTGGAAAAATTAAAAAATACAACTGCGTGTAACACAAGTTGCTAGGAGACCGAGTAAAATAAAAACTGATCCGTAGATCCTTTTCTTTCTTCCTCATTATGCAGTTACTGTATTCTAAGTACCTTTTATTCAACCAATGTCCTTGTGCTTGAATATATTATGGGTTTTTTTTTTTTGAAAATTAAACTATGAGAAAATGTCTTTAACTAAACGAGGATAATTGTTTGGCAAATTATTATTGATTTAAAAACACAACGAAAGCATAATTATGGATGAATAAAGACATCACACCTATCATCAAAAGTATTTATCTTTTATAAAGGTCCATTTAAAACAATGGCTATGAGAGTAAATGTGCGCGTAAACACGGACCTTTTGCAATTATCGTAGGCAAGAGCATTTGATTGTGATTGTGGTAGATGCAAATCGTAAAAAAAAAAAGTCGAATGAGTGGTACTCAGAATTTCAATGCGAGTAAGAACTCGCTTTTTCTACGTCTGAAGCTACTAAACAACTTGGGTTTATTCTCTGAAACTCTAAGCTTTTTCGCTATAGATTTAACTAGTTTATGTTTTAAAGTGCAATGCCAAGCAAACAAAGTTTAATGATGTGAAGACACTCCATAGGAGCATTATTGAAGTCAGTAAAGTAGTATCTTTGCTTTTTTCAATATGTCGTAAATCAACTTGACACCTGTTTAAATAGACAATTTGTTAGATGCATTGTTATGCTCCTATTACATTAACCAAAAGTAGTCAAAGAAGGGAGTAACAGGATTTCCTTTTTTGGGGTAAACTCAACTAGAAAAGTCAGAGATCAGGTTGATGGGCTGAAATTGAAAGTAGCGCGGCTCATGGAATTGGTATCACATTAGTATTTGGCTGAGGTTAACAAGGGTAAGAACGACTAAAGGTAAAGTGAAACTAGAAGCAAGATAGTGTTAGTAGACTATGGCTATAAAAAAAAAAGGATTGCCATATATGTTAGAAAAGATCAAATTGCATAAATGTTTCGATATTTTGTTCAAGTCCATTTTAATTGGCTTCCATTTTAAACACTTGAAATGGAAAAATTAAGCAGTAATAATAATAATAATGAGATGATTGAAAATTTTTACTCTCTCTCTCTCTTTCACCTTTCTTTTTCTCCCTCTCTCTCTTTCTCTCTCTTTCTTTTTTTTATAGAAAGTGATATAAAATGGTAAGGGTCCTTTTTGAGAAGATTTTGCATCTTTGTAAAACAGCAAGGGTTCTTATAGAGTGATCAACTTTCACAAGAACAAATTGCTGAATATCGTGAAGCCTTTCAATTGTTTGATAAAAATGGTGACGGTAGCATCAGTGCCAACGAACTTGGTGTCGTTCTTCGTTCATTTGGTATGAATCCTAGTGAATCTGAACTTCAGGATATGGTTTGTGTTTAGGATAATAGGAAAAAAAAGGCGGCTTGTTAATAATGATGTAACCAGGTCAACGATGTTGATGCTGATGGAAATGGTCAAATAGATTTTAACGAATTCCTCGGTCTTGTCAAAAACTTGAAGAGTGACCATGATACTGATGATCTTCAAGAAGCATTCAAGTAAGTTATATCATATACAGACATAAATACATGCATGTATACACGTACACACAGACATTCTCAATACAAATCAAATGTCACATCACAGAGTTTTTGATGCAGATGGAAATGGTGTCATTGATCGTGAAGAACTACACAAAGTTATGTCATCACTGAATGAGACTTTAACAGAAGAAGAATTAGATGCTATGATCAAAGAAGCCGATAGTAATGGAGATGGTAAAATAAGTTTTGAAGAATTTAAGGCTATGATGGGCGGAAGATAAACTATGTTCAACTCTTTGGAAAACACTTCATTCAAAATAAACTTTCACTCAGATTACCCGGAATCAAAACTTGTCCTTGCTCTTATAAAAGGAGGCTTCCAAACCTGTGAGGATCGTTTTAGGCGGATAAATATATTTTAGCCTTTAACGATCATATATCTTTTACTTGATCTTACTTCTCGAAAGAACTTTTATCGAGCCAATGTAATTCATAAACTATTTCTTCGTCCAATTTTTGACAGCGATGATCTTAAGGGGTTTTTGTTAGAGAGGATGGTCTAGGATGAATGTATAACGAAGATGAAAGTGATACAATGGATGGGAAGGAAGGCACAAGGGAGTCCATTCAAGATGGAGACTTTAGCATCCTTGGAGCAATGGCGCGCATAACTGTTGAAGCTTGATCTAGCCTTTCATGAACCAGAAAAGGTAGACATTGTTTGAAAGAGTTGGAAAATAAACTAGATAGCCTTACATGTACAAAAGAAAGATGCCTGTAGTATTAGCTTATCTTCTGGGTGTATGTAACGTTGGCCATTTTTACTACACCACAGGTTTATTTCAATGAAGTTAAAAGTAATCAAGCATAAAAGCTGTCATAGTATTCTTTGCATATTCCGTCACAGGCGCTTTCAAGTGTTTATTTGTTTGATATAATATTAAAAGAGCTTATTTCGAAGGCACGAGATAAAGAGTCAACGACTTTTAATCTTCGCTCCAGACGTCAGAAAATCATTGACTGTGCCGTCAATGGAATCTTCATGTTTGGCGACTGGCTGTTCTGGAGGAAGATCAAAAAATAAATGAAAAATTGAGCCAATCAGTTTTAGCAATATGTCTTTACTGCTGATCTGTCGACTTATCCTCTTTTAGATTTGGGGCAATCTGAGTGAAAGTTTATTTTGAATGAGCGAAACTTTGGAAGTGACAGGCCCCTCCCAATATGGCTGTATTTTTTCATTTTTTCAGCTGCAATGAAGAGCATGTCTAATATCCCTAAAGTCTTGACTATTGCAGGCAGTGACAGTGGAGGGTAATACAATAATAAGCAAAGTATAAAACAGAGCTTATAATATATTTATAGAGGTGCAGGCATCCAAGCAGACATAAAAACATTGACATCACTTCGTGTTTATGCAACTTCAGTCATTACTTCAGTAACATCTCAAAATACACTAGGTGTTGACGGCATCCATGATATTCCTCCAGAATTTGTGGTAAAGCAGCTAACAGCCGTGTTGAGCGATATTGGCACAGACGCAGTAAAGATTGGCATGCTCTCTTCAGCTGCCATTATCAATTCTGTTGCTACTACCTTGAAGCAATTCCCAGAGCAAGCAAGATATGTTGTCCTTGACCCTGTCATGATATCTACGAGCGGGTCTCGTTTGTTAGCAGCGGATGCCATTCATGCTCTTGTAACAACTTTATTACCTCTAACTTACATTCTGACCCCAAATGTTCCTGAAGCAGAGGTACTCTTAAACTTACCAGCCGGATCTATTTCCACACTTGAAGCTATGCGTTCAGCAGCCAAGAGTATTGCAAGCTTAGGCCCAAAATTTGTACTAGTAAAGGGCGGTCATTTGCCGTTTGACATGAACGGAAAAAAACAAGTCATTGACGTACTTTATGACAGCACAAAAGATGTATTCTTTGAAATCGTTAATGGATTTGTTGATACCAGAAACACCCACGGTACTGGATGCACACTATCTGCAGCTTTAGCTGGTGAATTAGCAAAGGGATCCACCGGTAAAAAGACTACATTTACTATGACAAAATGACGGAGAGAGCAATACTAACAATAGCTTATAGTCGAAATTGCTTGTACAAACGCCATTCGCTACGTTAAAGTAGCCATCAATCAAGCTCTTCCTGCGATTGGTAAGGGCAGTGGACCGATCAATCACTTTCATCCTTTAAGATGGTCACCATATGAAGGGTAAAGTAATAAAAAGGCATTTTAAAGCACATATTGAATGCAAAGATATTGGAAAATTAACACAGATGATTCAAATCTTATCTAGCAAGACTCTATTGACAGCCATAAAAGAAAAGTTACCAAAGAATCTGTGGTTTGAATTCATCCACCATCCCTTTGTGCGCGGTATTGCTGATGGGACCTTACCTACCGAATCCTTCGTTTACTATCTCAAGCAAGATTATCTTTATCTACAGCACTATGCAAGAGCAGCGGCTCTTGCCTCTTACAAATGTTTGTATATCTATTTGTTTTTATTGACTAATGTATTCAATTGTTATTTGTAGCCAAAACAATGATAGACATCGAAGCAAATGCAGCTATTGTACTCCATATCGCTAAAGAGTCACAATTGCACTTGGACTACTGCGCCAAGTGGGGTATAACAAAGGAGGAGGTACTCAATACTCCTGAAAGCGTGTACAATGCAGCTTATACTCGATATGTCTTGGACAAGGGAATGTCTGGCGACTTACTTGACTTGAAGGCAGCTATGGCACCTTGCCTGATTGGATATGGAGAGATTGGATTCATGCTGTTCAATGATCCTGCAACAAAACGAGGCAAGTGCCCAACAAATACTCTTTTTCAACCATCGTAACTCATTGTCTATATTTATATTTTAGAAGGAAACCCTTATTGGGATTGGATTTGTCAATATGCCGCTGATGACTATCAAAAAGCGGTGCTAAGAGGAATAGGTAAGCTACTTAAGTGAAAGCGTTTTGTGTTAATGCTTAATGATTGTAGACGAGCTTGAAGCATTGGCAGAACATAGCATATCTTCATCAGAGGCCCGATTTAAGGAAGTATGTAGTACATTTGAGCAGGCTGTTCGTTTAGAAATTATGTTTTGGGAGATGGGTATCCGTCAATGCTAATGTGCCCATAGCTTACCCACTTTATTGTTATTTACCTGTTGTTCAAGTTAGAACTCAATAAATATTCCAAAATGTCAGCACATTGACTTGTGCGCCAACACATGAACAACACCTTTATATTTCCTTGTAAAAATCTTCTACATCTATTGTATCAGTTCATGCTTATTGTATTTGTATAACCACTGAAACTGTCAAAAGAGTAGATTTGGGGGGTATTATTGTACAAGTAGTCCTTACCGTAATAGCAGATGATAGCTTCTTCTTAATGAAAGTTGTTGAACCATATGAAATCTATCAATATGCGTTAATGATGAAAAAAAGAAAGAAAAAGGGTTTAAATGAACCCTTTAAATACCTTTCCAATTTTTATTCTTTTTCTTGATTGGCACCTTTTGTTTATGCCTCATTTATGCTCCTGTTCTGTTCACATGGACAAATTTCTCCTTTTTTTTTGTCTATCTTTCTCTCTCTTTGTATGTAATCTACATTAATAGTTGTTGTCCAGTATTACTAATAACCAAAATCTTAGCGCATAGACAGTTGAGCATAGAAAAAATAATATGAACTCCTGCTTATGAAGGGAACCTGCACTTTCATCCAATAAAATTAAATTTTCAGGTTCAGTTAAATTTAGACTTCATACATCCTGCAAATTTAGCTAGTGTTTACAGTACCATTGATACCCAATTAACAAGTAGCCTCCAAGAGAGGGTAATTAAGGACATATACAGATAGATGTAAGCGGTAACTGTAAGAAACAGCAGTTAGTACAATAGTGGACTTACTCATGGTTTTAAATAGTCTTCAACATGTTTTCAAAAGTCATATGCTTACAGATAATTATTTTTTAAACTGCTCTGAAATGTCAACAACTACAAAGTACTGGAGTCCAATACTTGAATCCTACTTTGGTAAAAAAAAAAACATAATTATTTGTATAGTGGTAAGTTATATAATGTATTTTATTTATTCGTACCTACTGGTCGCAATTTTTTAAGCAGGGGGTGATACTTCTTCAATTAACTGCAAAATTTTGAACCTGAATTATAAGCTTGATTTATATATGGTCGCAGGTACTGAACGAGGTCCAGTTGAAGCTGCCATTGGTGATTTTGCTAGCGATAAAGCTACTAAAAGAAAACTATATCATGACAAATTGAAATCAGTGTTGGCATCAAAGTGTCACTTGAATGCTTTAATTGAAAAACTTAGCTTTTTATCTGCCGGTCAAGTAAGCAATCTACGGTTATCTTGACGTGTTAAGTGAGATAATCATTATAATACTCTATATATGACAGTAGAGTATACACTCTACTTTACACTCCTCTATCGCACCTGATAATAATAATAATAACTATGGTAGCTACTAGTATAACAATAATAACATAAGCATAAATAATCACATTGATCACATTTATCATGTTGACAACATGAATACTCCCTATAAAACGCACACAGGCCTTATTTTAATAATATTCAGTTCTTCTTGATAAAGAATGTAATTCGCAAGAGGTCAACTTAATAGCCTTTTACAATAACAAAGCTGAATACGACATATCTATATTACAAGTGATGGAGCAAAACATTTCGTTGTACATCTTGTTCTCTATCGACAAACAAGTTTATGCTGTACAAAATGAAATAGATGCAGAATATCCTAGAAACATTAGAAAGGTTCGAGATGGAAGTATTGCTAAAATTCTTAATCTATTTGAGCATGTTGCTGTAAGCAGGATAAAAGACAAAAAAAAAACTGCAAGACCTTGGGTTTTTGACATGTTTCTGTAGTACTTCATAGAGAGCATTGAAGAAGACATAAGAACTATTCCCGTGATACAAGTAACAAGATGAAGGCTATAACAGGTGAAAGCCAGAGTCGTAAGTTTAAAGCTGAAGAATGGACTTCTGAAATGAAATGGGAACCTTGCTTCGTTGAATAATATTAAGAGCTTTCGGGTACATTTATGAACATATCAAAATCTTTTTTTATACCTTAATTATATGAATATCTGTTTTTTTTTCTTCTTCTTTTTATTAGGTTTGCATTTAAACATATCATTCCAAATAAGTCCTGTTAAGAGAAGAGCAACAGTTCTTACAATACTTCTTCGTTGCCCCTTTCTGGATTGTTTCTTTTTCTTCTCTATCCCTTTCCTCCCCTTTCTCTGTTATCCATTCACAGTTATTTTCATCATATCTTCTTTATAGCATTACAGACAAAAATTATGGAATGATTTGGTAGGGCCTAATAATCAAATCTCTAATTTCGTGACTTTAAATTTGTCGAGTATTAAGATTTATTCCCAAAATAAAAAAGTTTTTCCACTCCCTGTATTATTTAAATTCATTTGACAGGAGATCTCACATTGCATCAGTCACAGACGTATTCCTTGCTTTTGTAATGTCCTTCCAGTCTATATTACAAAGAGAAGGCTGGAGGCCACAAAATCACTTGTTTACAAAATTACTGTGCCAAAATTGCCTTTCGAGAAGTATGCCACCTTTCTATCGTCGTTGGGCGAGCACCATACCACAACAAAAGACAGTCGAAAGGAATTTATTAGACCACTTTCGTGAAGAATTATACCACCCCGAGAAATATGTTCCCGATCCCAATGTGCAGTCTTATTCTCCCCTTGTCAAGACAACCATCACAAGACGATTGACCCGTAAACGACTGTTGAAGAGCTACTGGCGACTCAAGACAAAAGACCCACAACGATTAGCCGAGTTGACGCGACAAGATATTGACCAATTCATTTCGAGATTCGTGGTTAATTCAGACGATCTAGTTGCAAAACGGCCCATGGTTCAAATTTTCTACATCTTGCAAGAATTAAAAAACGGCCGATTTGAACAGGTCTCATTCGGCCCCAATGAAGCAGAACATATGATTTGTTTAGCAGCTGAATTGAAGTGGACAGATAAATGCCTCGCCTTACTACACGAAATTGCCCTGAAACAAAAATTATCTCTCAGTATACGAACTTACGACGCTGTCTTCCAACTATTGTCAGAAAATAAAAACCTACAGGAAATGGAATTTTGGCTGAATCACATGAAAGAACAGTCGATAGGGCTGACCGAAAGGACGATCCGATCCGTGTTCCTATGTCATCTTGGCCGGGGTCAAGCTGGAGATGGTATAGCGTACGTGAAACAAAACGCGAAAGGATCGAAGCTACTATCCTTGATAGACGAATATGGAGACGACAAGACGGAACTATTGCCTCGCTTATTAAGTTACTTTGCAATGCAAGCCCTGAGTGAAAAACAGCTATATGTGGCAAGGAACATTTATATACAAAAAATTGAACTTGGACTGTCATCAAATTCATTACTTAGACGAATAATGCGCGCCTGCATACAAGCAAATGAATTACATACAGCTGAAGTTGTTCTTCGGGACACCATATCTATTCAAGATACCAAAGGGGCACAGCTGTGTGCTGATTTACTTATAGACACCTTATTGCATCAGCGAAACATCGTTCATTCAGTATCAGTGTGGCAGAAGATGACACAAAGCGGAATCGAGTTAAGCCAACAAACAGTAGACAAACTCCTGGTGCATTGTGCAAAGTATAAATATCATGCCGACGTACTTCGACTCTACAAAAGATATCAAAAAGTATACCCCAATATGTCATATGAGGCCCGTGTACGTGCAGTGCGGTGCATGGTCTTGGTTAGAGAGTATCCACTGGCAAAAAAATTAGCAGAGGGTCTCGTAGCGCATATACGCAATATGGATCATCGACTTGGTAAATTAGCTGCGCGTACCTTTTTTAGTTTGTCTGCCAAGACGGGAGATATTGAGCTGTTTGAACAGACGTTTAGTCAGATAGAGGACCTGGGGCCCACTATTCGACACAGAGGCTTGACTTCGCTCATGGCATGCTATATTAAACGTGGTGACTTATTGGCGGCAAAATCGGCGTTCAAGAGTATGGCAGATTATACAAAAGGACCTGATGTAGTTGACTTTAATTTACTGATGAGGACTGTCTTGTTGGAAGACAAGACAATAAATCATGAAAAGATATTAGAGATATTGAAGCATATGGCACTTGTAAATATCACACCGAATCAAACGACAATACGACACATGATTCAATATTACGAACAAGGAAGCTCCATGCTTAATGAATTGTACAAAAAGTTGTTAGAAATGCCCTTGAGAAAGTCAGATCAAGTCATCCTGAACAATATGGCAATTGACAAGCTGCTGACAAAGTATAGTGTTGAATATGTTGCAAATCTATTCTTTAAGAATGACAGAGGACTGATCTTACCAGGAGAGAATGGAAAGGCAATCGATAGAGACACGATAACATACAAGATGCTACTGTCCGCGTGCTTGTCAGACAACAAACCAAGCTTGACGATTGCAGAAAGATTGATCAAGGATATGCTATCACGAGGCATTAAACCAAGCATGAAACATTATGTTATGTTTATAGAGTTATTAGGCAAAAAGGGCAACTTTAGGAAAGCAAGAAAATATATCAAGAATATGGAAGAGAACACGGGAGAAAAACCGAAGCCGACGCTATATTTGAATGTACATCATCCTGATTCGATGCCCAAGTCTTCAAAAGACAAATAAATATTTATTTTGATAAACTTATAAAGTGTTGAATATTGTTATCTTCTTGATCTTCTGCATGACTGACAATGGATACAAATTCATGTAGCATATCATCCGTTATCCATTGCTTAGAGTTGCCTTTCTGCTTTTGCTTTAGCTCTAATCTATGATGTAGTGGATTCATGATGTGTTGGTTAAAGTGGATAAGGATACCACTTATTTGTGCTCTTGTCTTTTCAAACAGCCGTGGAAGGTCAAATTCATTCACTTGATATAGTATATCTTGTACTTGTTGTGTCATGTAATTCTCTATCTTTACTAAGAATCGATGCTGATGCTCTAAAATGCATGATTCAGATATAATTCGTCTATCTGTTGAAATGGTATTGGCGCAGTACTCGTAAATCATATTATCCAAATGATTCTGTAGATTACTCGTATTATATCTCGTACTCAATATTGAGGGCAATTTGTCTTCAATGAATGCTAATTGAGAAAAGGGAGCGTTAATGAGGGTAATATCATAGGAAAAAAGGAGGGAATAACTTACATCCGACTGCTCCTTTTAATTGTCTTTTTAATATTTGAACATCCACAGGTACAATAACCTTTTGACTATTGGGCATTCTTTTCACTTTGACATGGATGGCACTTCTAAATTGTACTGATATCTTTTTGGATAGCTGTGAATAAGCCTTATCAAAGTGGTCAAATAGCAAATGATTAGATAATAGTTGTGTAAATCTATTCAGGTCAACGGCTTCATTGGCTGTTATTGCTGTTGTATTAAATGTGGCAAAGATATTTTTGATGAATAAACATAAAAATATGAATACAATGTTTATCCTTTTCATCTATTTTGTTTAATCAAAAGAAGGGGAAAAAAAAAAGCTAAAAAAAAAAACTTTTTACATTGCAGTACAGTGATCATTGCACTAATTTGCGCGATTTAAAATAATTCTGCGTAACCTGTAAACATCAATTTGCGTAAGTTTAATTGGCCAATTCGCATAGTTCTCATTTTATTAGAGCATCTCCAGCCTTCATCCTGATCATCAGAGTCAACTTGTTCTGATCATTATCATCAATCAAATTATCGTAATTATCATTATAGAATACTTTTGTTGTCCAGGATTTCACATTTAGCTTTTTTTTTTTTTTTTTTTTTTTTTTTTTTTTTTTTTTTTTTTTTTTTTTTTTTTTTTTTTTTTTTACGGACAATTCTTTTGGAATCATTAGGACTGATTTGATTCAAGCTTAAATCTTCCAACAGCGCCTAAATGTAGCATTATTAATGCCTTCAGTTGTTCCACTTTACAAGATTTCAAGAGGTATTTAACACTTATCTCTACTAAGATAAGTCCGTCAATTGATTTTTCAATGTCTTTTCTTAATAACTTCATGTTACAAGGGAATGGGAAGCTAACTCATTATCAACAACGTATATCCCACGGGCAAGGAAGTCTTAATACATAAGCATTCATGCCCATGATTTGAATAATTGGGAATTTAAGTTTTTTGATATCTTCTGCTGTAATATATGGTGTCGTATTTGACCACATCGAATACTAATCTTTACGTGCGAGATTACATTTGACCTAATTACATATATCTTAATTAGTACTCCGACTTCTTTTAGAATAACCTAATTTCTTTTTTTTACTATGAGTTCTTCCTATCACTTCTAATGAAAGGATAAACCAGAGACTCATCACTTCTTTGCTTTTATTTTACATGTTTACACAAGTACTAATAACAACTACAGTCAATACCTCATATGGAACTGTTTCCAAGAAGTTGTTGATATGGTTTCAATTATATATGATCAAAATTTTAACTTGTAATCCTCCTCGCTGTACTTTGATCGAGCACCCTTATTGAAGATCCACGCTCTTTCAGCATGCATTGATAAGCTACAAAAAAAAAGTTGTTAGATTCTATCTTCCCATTTACAATGAACAAATACATCTACTCTACATAGAATTACAAATTCTTTTTATATATTTTTCTTGGATATTTCCTTGAGGGAAAACGCTACATGCACCAGAAATTATATTAATACTACGGGCGCTACCTCTACCCATCACCTATGACATCTTCCAATAAAACTTTTCATCATCTTAGTTTGTTTCTTTTCAAGAAGAAGAACGAAACAAAAAGAAATGTTATTTATTTATTCTAATTTTATGTTGTCAGTTGGTCAATCACGTGTATTTACATTAATTAGCTTATTTTCTGGTGTATTTTCTTGTTGTCATTCTTTAAAGAAACAAAAAAAAAAGACTGACCACAAGATGTGTTATTCCTATAGATGCGTCATGCTCAATTCTCATTGATCGTGATAAATTCATGGAATAATCATGATCTTCATTCTATAACAGAGCCAAAGGGTGTATAATTTTCTTTGATATAAACGTACAAATACGACAAACACCTTGCTTTGTGGCTGGTTGACGTGACCTTATGTTCGCGCGAGAGTTAAGCGAGAAATGAAGGGATGGTTTGGCTTACACAAGCGTGAATTATGCAAAAACATACATACAAAATACTTTTTAAAGTAACTTGAAATTTATAGATAAGATGAACATTACATATTTTGAAAGAATCCTTAGCGATTATAACCCTACTCTCCACCCAATTGTTTATTCGATTCCTTGGATTGTATTCAATGAGTTGCAGATGTATATAGTAGATCTGTGTACTTTGAGATAGCAGGTAATACGCTGTACCTACCATTTTGACCCAAGTCACCTGAGACATTTAGACCAACTGTGGTACCTGACAGTTTGAAAAGAAATATAGAAAGTTAATTCGGTCAAGATTGTAACCATTATATGAACCATTCTGTATAAAAAACGGCATAAAAGACAATGATGTTTTATACAAATAAATGAAACCATCTGTTATGGTGTGCCATAATGTTTTGGCGTGTGCGAAGTGTTTCCCAGAAAAAAAGATTTCTCTTTTTGTTGTAGTTGGTGTAACAATCTTGTTAGTTGAGTCTGTCTAAGCTGTGGATGGACCATTCAGACAGGAGGAAAGTAGATCTTGTTGATAATAGTGCATTGAGGGTATTATAGTCAATTACAATGAGCATCTGCTTTTTCTCTCTGTATTTCAAAAATAACTTGACAACATTTACAATAATAATAATAATAATAATAATAATAATAGGAAACAAAGACGCTATCATTGATCCGCATAGTTATAATTACTATTTATACATTGAAAAAAAAAGGTATCCACCGTGTTCAAAGTGTATATGAAAACCTTTTATTTAGTTTCTATGCGACGATATATAGTTTGGTACTAATAGAAAGCGATGCATCCATCTATCAAGCCCCTTGAAAAAAAAAAGGAAGGTAACCTAGGTTCGACCATTCAGCCATCTAATCTGAATTGTATTGAAAGTATGCGAAGATAAAAGGTAGGATATAAAAGATGGGTAAATTTATCAGGATAAACCAACTCAAGTGGATGTTGCAGGATGTATGGGATAATGTTTTGACCCTGCATTCTGGGGTAATCTGACAGAAATTATACTCAAAGGAACAAAGGGTAATAGTTGATTAACACTGTTAGAAAGAGGACAATCAGCAAAAGTCTAATCTGTGTACGTTCGTAAGAAAAATACATATACAAACTCAGGCTTCTTTTTTTTCTTTGTTTGACACTTTAAAAGCCACATTAAAAAAGAAAACAAACAAGCCTATGTGAATAATTGGTGTTTATTAGAAGAAAAAAAAAAAAAGCAAAAAAAGCAAAGAAAAAAAAAAAAAAAAGAGGAAATAGAACTAGAAAAAAAGTAAAAAAAAAACCTCTAGTGAGAATAAAAAAAAAATAAAAAAAACTAGTAAAAGTTTCTCCAAGAAATAGGTCTTGCTGTAACATTCAAGTGCTGATCATTAGTTGCATTCGTATAGGATCCTTGGCAACGTAAGCTATAAGCAAGAGGATCCCATGATTTTTGAGATAAGTTGGTGATTGGATGGTTACGATTTACATATCGACATGCATTATTATAACCTCCGTAACGAACTGCAGGTGGTTGTAAAGTGATAGGTAATTGGTTCGGAGCTAATAAGGGCGGTTGGACACTGCGCCTTTCTGTTGTTGTTGTCGTCGTCGTCGTTGTTATAGAAACCGTTGGAGTAGTAGTAATGGGTCTAAGACGATAGTAATTAAGGTATTCATCATCCAATTTAACCTTCCTTTGTCGTTCTTGATTCTCAACAGATGCAAGATACTTTTTGTAGGATTTATCCAACAGATCAGTAATGCGACTGATATGGTCTGTCTCTTGTACTTTTTCTTGTACTATTCTGTGTTCAAACTGATCATGATAAAGACCAAGTGTGTGAAGCGTATTAGAAATTGCTTTCTGTCTTTGCTCAGGTGTATCCAAATAACTGAATTGGTATCGATCACGACAGGATTCCAATAGTATCTTCCAGATAGCAAAATCTTGAGCACGGATATGCAAGTTAAAATCGATGGCCTCAAGGAATTCAGCCTCCATGATGTTTAAATCATTTATTTTCATTCCACTGACTTCTGACCATGTCTTGTTGGTATATGTATTATCATCCAAGTATTTATTAGCCAACATCAAGGCGACAACAAACAATCGATACTCTGAGCCTTCAGCACCTTCGATGCCAGGGTTAGCTTGCAGAAGATTGGCAATATACTTCAGACAGAGATAGACTACGGAGTCCTTAAGTTGAGTGGCAGATAAGATTTGATAACAGAATTTTTTGAATGCTGGACTAGCTGTAAACATGATGGTGTGATCATGTCTCATATTCGTCATTGGTTTCTTTGCTTGCCACATCAGATATGCCATGTCATTTCCCATAGGATTAGCAAATGATTGTTCATGTGTTGACATTTTAGTAGTAGTACTTGGTCTGCGTGCATGCCACATCAAATAAGTGATAGAAGCAGCAAAATCTGCGAGTTGAGTCACAGTGAGTTCTGAAGAAGGCGTTGACAGAGTTGGATGCATTGCTTTTCTGTTTTACTGACAATAAGTTGTTTATTGAAAGAATAAAAAGCAAAGACAGAAAGACAAGGTGAAAAAGAGAGAGTTGAAAAGTTTGAATAAAAAAGAAAAAGAAGGGAAAAGAAAGAAGATTTTTAAATATAAAATCTCTTTCTTCGTCTTTTGTCTTTGTTTTGCTCCTCTTCTTCTTTGTGTATGTGTTGTTGAAACTTTTCGTAAGAAAAAAGATTAAGTAAAAAAGAAAGAGATTCAAAGGAGAATTTGCAAACAAGAAAATTTTTTCTGTTTCCTCAAAAAGTTGTCACGTGCAAATCAAAGAGTGATAGAATCTACAATTGTTTTGTTTATATATGTATATTCGGTTAATCTACTTTATGAATTCATTGGATGAACACTGCCTAGTTAAGTACATATCCCTATAGGGTAAAGAAGAAGAGCAATTACCCTTTTACAATTAGATTGTTAGTGCCAAAAAGACTGACAAAAATGTTCAATTATACATTTGCTGATTACTTTGAGTTAGGACATCAAGAGCCATTACAACAAAACATGTGATTCAGCAGTATGATTACCTTCAGACTTAACTCTGACTCAAAAATCATTGGTAGTGACATGAAGATTAAACGTAAAATTCATTTTTTGTCTAAATTCAAACACAGCAGTAGCCATTTGATTTCCTATGAAAACTAAAGCAACACCTTAAGTTCAGTACCCTTTTTAACCAAGTGTTAATTTGTGTAAATTATAAAAACATTGACAAAGAACAAAACACATAAGAAATATAATCATTTGTTGAAATCATATCTTTAATCATTATAAATAAAAAGTGCTGTTAAATCTATACATTACGAGTTTTACAACTATTTCAGTAGTCTTCCTTTTTTGAAAAAGTATTTTCTTAGTCTGTCAGCTTAAAAACAAAAATACCTTAAAAATTACCGCAGCAATAACCTACAAAGACTCATAACATTTAGAAGACAGTTTATCCAATAAGATGAGATTCAGCTTATTTCCTTAATATAGTAACTAACAAAACCAAGGTATCAACGCTTCAAAGAGAGGTACATTTTTAATTCAATATCAAATCTCTTTGAAACTACTATAAGTCCTATCCTTATGCTATATTTTCTCTTTTTAGTATTTCTAAATAACGTATTGATACTTTAGTTTAACATGAATAACCAAGTAAACAATTGTCTTACTGTCAATGATGAAGGTGTTCAGCGCATGATTGACAACAATTCAGCTATGTACTATAGCAACCAAATGATCATTGCTCAAAATATGACTCATCAACCTGTGAACACTATTAAGGCATATTCAGCCAAGCAAGAAGAGTTGAAGGTAATTTTAGAAAATAATAATAATAAAGAAAAGGCTTGAAAATCTAACTATGTTGTTTAAACATAGAAATGGTGTCTTGAACAAAGATTCGGTGATGGAGAGATCGTCACTGACCAAAAGCTTAGAAGAAGCCCAGATGGCACACCTATTGTTCTAGGCCGAGAGTCAGCCTTCACCTATGTCAAAGCTATTGCAGATATATACAGCAAGCAAAAGACACTTGGCTTAAACCCCTATGTTCCTGCAAGAGGGCCCCTCGTTAGGGCTTTTCTGAATCCTCTCGAAAAAGAAAAGGTCAAGAGTAAGAGGCAATATTTTGAAGATCAAGGAAAAAATACATTGAATGGAGGCTACACCAAACAAGAATTGGAAAAAATTAGTAGCTATTTCTTGACTGAGAAGAATGATCATCTTGGCTGCAGAGACAGATTCTGCTTTTTGATCAGTCATACCATGTTTTGTCGTAGCCAAACAGCGCTTGGGATGCAGTTTGCTGATCTGTTCTTGCTTGTACTAGAAAGTCAAGGAATACCAGAATATGTACCTTGATTTTAACCATCAAATTTGAATAGATGACTCGATAAGTTAAGTTCAGTAATGAAAGAGTCTAACAACAGCAACAATAATTAGCATCGCTTTTTTGTAATAAAAATCAAATATTAAAAGAAAGCCTTTATAATGTGTATTATATGTAATGTTTATATAATAAAATACAGACATAGAATAATAATATCTCATACAAAAGATTGAGCAAATGTATGAAAAAGAGGGCTGGTTGGCATGATTTTTGGCAGCATCCAAATGCGGAAATTCAAAAGATTTCCAAAGCAAAGAAGACGGCAAGGTGAATATTTACGGTGAGAATGCAAATGAAGCTATGTAGGTTATAGACGAAAAATTCGTTCCTTTTTGCTATAAAGAAGTAACTCACAATCCATGAAATTAACTTCAAACAACCAATAATTTTTTTTAGTAAATCCTCATTTTGGCAGTAGAACGACTGTAATATCTGGACACGGCAAAAATGGTATGGCATCTTGTCTTGAATGGCCGAAATTGCTTTGAATAAATTACCTATCAAAAACAGTACGAGACGCACAAGAGGGCTCTTAATACAGCGGGGATTCACTCCTTCAAAGTTACTCGCATCAATCGTGGCAGTGTATTAACTTGATTAATGATGGTATGGTTTCTGAAAACCAACAAAGACGGGTGGTTCGTTGGATCAAAGGTCGTACGGTAGGCTATTATCTTAATAACTCATCTAAGTAAGCTAAGTGCGTAGTCGCTGTTATTTCCTCCACTTCTGGTAACTAGTTCCTCCCTCGTGCTGCTATGGAACTTTTTCAAGAGCTGAAAGTTTTACTATTTTCTTTTATGGATTGTTGAGAATATATATTCATAAGAGCAAACCAAGAAGCCTCAGTTAACACCTGCTGTATGGACTGGAGTCATTGCTTTATCAACATATGTTAAGGCTTTAATAGCTGAAAATAAGAACAGTGCCGAGAATTACAAGGAGCGGATTAACAGCACGACTCAGCAGTTCATGGTTGACTTCTTTCAGCAAGGTTTGGAGTTTAGTCGACATATGGTTACAGGAACATCAGGTAGTGATCCTATAAACGATGATATATATGCAGATGCTTCTCCAACAAAAAGCAGTAGCACAGTTCCTTCTTACAGACTCTCAGTCAATCATAACAGTCTTAGATGCTTGGAGGGTAGAAATTTAAAAAGACTCTTATTTTATATGAAATACAGTAAACTCTCGATTACGGAATACAGCAATACGAAACATTCGCGATAATGGAGTGCCATTTTTGAAGGACCTCACAGCCACTGCTTTAAATTTCCTGCGATATTCACCTGGATTATCGATGCATAGGCTTTATTACGGAATATCATTTGTGATCATGATAGGCATTCCGTCATCAAGAGTCTACTGTAAATGTAGTAATTGAAGAGACATAGGCAATGAGTATTTCCAATGTGAAAAAAAAGTATAGAGTTACTCAGTTAGCTTTATGGAGACTATTGTGTGTTACTGTTATTTTTTCATTAATTTACCAAGGGAGAACACAGTAGAGCACTTTCGAACATTATAATTTTGAAAACCTGTTTGCAGTCGTGAAAAGATTTTGATATCTTGTTGGATACTGATTTGCAAGAATGCATACACTAGGATTTGTTGAAGAGGTGTTTGGTTAAAGAGTACGTTTTTATTTATGAAGAAACGTATTCAAAATAAGAGAAATAACGTCTATCAAGGCAATACGTTACATTTTGATTTATTTCTAAAACAAAAAACGACAAGCACAACAAGCACAACAAGCACAACAACACAGTAACACAGCGCTACTGCATCATCGATGCATCACTGTTCTTCTTCTTCACCTCCGAAAGCAAAAATGATAGCTCCTCGGGGTCATCCTTTTCTTATTTTTGTTGGCCCTCGTCTTCACTTCCTCTGGCTCTTCAACGTCTTCTACATCTGTTTGTGTCTCAATTTTGGGATTGGTAGTTCATTTACCTTATCAGTATGATTACTACAATTTTTTATCATATTAGATAAAAGCAATAAGAAAATAAACATACTGACGACAATGATGTCAATGACGACATTTAAAATCCATTCAAATCTTGCTTGCTTTCAATAAAGAACCGACTTATGATAGACAAAATGGTATTATGATATTACAATTACACTAAGTGACATTGGTCGTTCCCACCCTTCTTTCCCTGATTGTCTCTCTTTTTATATATTTGCTCTTACAAAAGAAGACGAAAAGAAAGAAAGAAAGAAAGAAAGCCCTTTATTTACAATTTATAATATTGTCCAAGCTCAATCAAACAAAGAAGAGAATGATAACAAGCAAGATCACTCAAGTGTAATTTGGATATCCTGTATTAAATTGGAACAGAAGGGAAAGAAAGTATTTCTGATAGTGAACTTTCTGCTGATGGGTGATTATAGCATATATCCTACACTTTATGAGTTGTATGTCCTTATATCATTTTTTTTTTTTTTTTTTTTTTTTACCTTTTGTAAATCATTCACTTCTGATTCCATTTGCTTAAAATCGTATTCTAATTGCTGGACGATATCATCCTTTATCTTTAATTCCTCTTTTAACTCTTTATTATCTCGTTCTTTCTCTTTTATTAATTCTGTCAGTAGTTCATTTTCTTGCATTAACGAATCCAGCTTATCTTTCAGCTTTTCATTCTCCAATTGAATTTTACCCCGTGATAGATTAGACTGTACTGTCGGTCTACAAGCGTGTTTGTCTTTATCAGTGATTTGCTTGTTGGTATAGCAACATGTCTGTGCACATTGTGGTTTATTTGTCAATAACTGTCTGTATAATATATTGACTACTTGAACCAAATACTCATATTCTGGTCCTACTTGTGTCATGTCTCGTATATGATCTTGCTTAATATTCCTTAACTCCTCCTTTATGTATATTTATATAAAGTATTATTTAATACATTCATACATTTTATCTTAAACTTACTCGTAGGGTATCAGAATCGTCCTTTAACAGTCGATTGGATCTTTGTAACCTGATATTTTGTTCTAAAAGTCTTTTCAAGGCCTGCTTGAGTTCGACCGTCTTTTCGTCCACTTTCTTGTCACTTTCCATTTTTAACATGCGATTGGCTCTCTTCAGTCGAGCATTTGCTATTGACAAATGTTCCACTTGTTGAGTTAGCTGTCTTATTTGTGTTTCAAATTCTTCATTATTCTTTTTGGAATCAGTAGGTGAAGAAGAATCAAACGAACTATAAGAGCCTAGACTATATTTGTTTAGTTCATGAATAGAAACAATTTCTGGCTTTGACATAAGCCTAGTCATTAAAATGTAAAAAAAAGAATCTTCTTTACCTTTGCTTCTGCAATTTCGGACATTTAAATAAAGGGCATTTCTTCCCCTTAATGGAACATTAATGTATTTGTGTGTTCCCTCCTTTTAAATCATGATTTTTTTAATCACTCCTAAATAGTTTCTGATAACACCAGCAATCAAACAGAAAGACTCAGTTGTATAAACTTGAAGATACTTTAATTTACTTGGAAACCAAACTTTAATAGAATACATGCAGTACTATTTTGACAGATCAAGGGTTTGATGTCTCCTTTAACAAATATCCTTTATGCTCATTGATTGAGTATTATACTTCGCATAGGGTTACTAAGATAATACTTGATAGATGATCAATTCATTCAGATGCAAGGGTTTTGCTTTTCTTTCCTCGGTACAATGAAATTACGCTATTCATTTTATCCAACTTCATTTTCATACTTTTAAAAAAAGATAAAGAGGCTCACGTTCTTATGCGTTTCAAAGGAACACACATGTCAAAAGCATTGTCAGTTTAAATACTGATCAGAAGTGTGATTGTTTCGGATTACAACTGCATAACCTATGATTTTTTTTTTCTCTTGAATGAGACCATCCATCAGCTGCTGTAATCCAACAACTCATGCCAAGCTTATAGGAACACAACATATCATGCTCTATTTCCTTGTAGATATGGACGACAGGGATATAGTCGTAGAAACCATACCTCTATGCGGATGCATACGTAGAAACAATTTGCGGCCTTCTTACATTGAGTAGAGAACACTATCGATCAGATCTGCAGAGAAGCTTGTCGTGATAATATACTCCAGAAATCAAGCACATTTTATGTATTATCCGCAAGACTTGCTTTTTATTATTGAAATCAACAGTGTTCCTTCACGTACTTGTGCATTTGAATTGTATTCTTGATGATTTACAGCAACACTACCACGCTGTTGACTATGAGAACAGTTACTTCAAAACAATGCTTGATAAATAAGTAAGAAGATATGCGCGTATACACCTGTACTGGATAAATTAAGCCATGACTTTGCACATCTCATACAACCTTTTAAACTAAAATTAAGCGATAAAAAATGTGTCAACTAGATGATTAATATTCATTTTAGACATAATTAAATAATATGCATGCATTTATTTATGTTAATATCTTTTAATTGAGTTGTCTATTCCTTCATACTTCATTCAATTGGGCAGCAAGTTAATGTCTCTGCCTTTGCCTGTAAAAAGAAAGGAACGAGCAATTAAAATTAGAAGGCGATGCGGAAATCCAAATTAAGCAATGAAGAGCATGATACTGGATTGATAACTTCTTCCCTTTCTTTATTTTAAAAACCTCACTTCTACATCTACTGTAATGTATAGTGGTAATAGCAGTAGTCCTTCAAAAGGTATGTGTTTATGCTCGAGATTATTACACTTGCTGACAATTGAAAAAGGAATTCGGTTTACCTTCTTGTCACCATCTGACCAAGCAAAATTTGAGCAACTTTTTATTCAAGGTGCTGCTCAATTTGGAGGAAATCAGATTGGAGGTATGAACTTATTTCAATACTGTATCATTGTGTTCACACTTTACAATAGCTCAGGTAGTAGGCGATATATTGAAACGTTCAAACCTTGACAATGAATCCTTGGCAAAAATTTGGTAAAAGAAACTGGGATGAGGAGAAAAAGTAATGCTCATGTCCATTCCTGTAGGGATCTCGCATCTGTTGCCAACGCACCTTATATGACTTTTCCCGAATTTGCAACTGCAATGTATCTTACTTCCCGAAAGCTTATCGGACAAGAAATTCCTCCTGCACTCCCACCTAGTATGAGAGAGGAGATAGAGATAGCCATGGCAACCATTGCCTCAACAGAGACACCACAACCATCACAGCCGCAACAACAACAACAACAACAGCTCATTGATACAAGCTTTTCTCTGCAACCTACCATAAGCCCACAAGTTCCGATGATGACAGGTATGATGCCACAAATGGCTCTGAGAACAGGTATCCAGAACATGCAAAGTTTAAGGCCTGCTGCACCTCAGATGCCCATACAGACAGGATTAATGAACAATAGTATGCCAAGATTTCAGGCACCAATGCAAACTGGTTTTCACCCTACACCACCACTACCAAACAAGCCTCGTCTTCAGAACATTGATTTTGCGAAAAAGATGATGCCTGACCAGAACGGAGTGACCAATCTACTTAATCCTAGCCTCGGAACAAATGAAGCGGACAGAATTTCTTGGAAAATCAGTCCACAGGACAAAGCAAGATATAGGGAAATATTCAATGCTTGGGAAGGCTCTAATACTGGATTTATGTCGGGCGATACAGCAAAAGATGTATTCACTCAGTCTCAATTGCCGCCTAATGACCTGATGAAGATTTGGAATTTGGCAGATTCAGAAAACAGAGGAAGCTTGGATATTGATGAATTTTGTATCGCAATGCACTTGATCTATAGAAAGCTCAATGGCTTCGAAATCCCTAATAAGCTGCCTCCTGAATTAGCACCTCCCTCTAGCGTTCTTAAAAAGTTCGTGCTCGGTCGTCGTCCTCCCCCTTCAGTCCCTTCGTTTAGTCCTCAGCAGCATCATCAATCCATAGAAGAGCCAGATGAGGATGATTATGATCGTCATGAAAACGATTACGTATCAAGCTCTCGAAGAAAAGGCCATACAAGCAGATCTTTAAGGAGATACAACCAATACGACGCCGAAGAAGAGGCGGATCCTGTTATTTTAGAAGACCTTCGTCGTCAGATCTATGAGACTAAACGTAAATTAGACAGCATCAATATCCCTCGAACCAAGACTTATAGCACAGCATCAAGCAAGTACACTTTAGAGGAGCTCAAAGAAAACATTAGAAAGGCGCATGCCCAACTAGACCAACTTCTTCAGAACAACAATGCAGCCAGAAAGTATGCTGAAAACTCTGAAATTTTACTTAATTTGCTAGAGACTCAAAAGTCCCTTCAAGACGAAATACAGTACCTCTGCAACCGTGATATTCCCGTATTGGCTCGTCAACTTCGTGGTGCTGCTGCAGAGTTAAGAGATGCAAAGGTTCGTCACAGCAAGAGACATGATGGCACGCAAGACTATATGGCATTCATTCAACCCACGGGACCTGGAGGCTCAATTACAGAAAGCGATCGTGTTCGCGCAAAGGCTAAAGCTATGATGGCTGCCCGTAAGATGGGTAACAGTGATGTAAGCTCGGACAGTGGCTTCGTTCTTAGACGTGCCGAAGAAGAAAAGGAAGATGCTGACAGATTGGCTGATACTATCGAGCGTGACATGGAACGATCAAGAACCGCTTTGCTTGATATGAGAGGTGACTTGAGATACTTGGAGGAAATGACATCTTATTTGGAAGACAAGAAGAGATTTGAGTTAAGTCAGCAAGACCTTTCATACGAACTTCGCCGCTTTATCGAGGAGCTGGATACAAAGCCTATCTCTCAGCCCTCCTATGCTTCTCGTGGTCTCACTAGCAGCTTCTCCTCCATGAGCATTAGCAGCCAAAGCCCTACTGTCACGACGCCCACTCTATCGAATGCTAGCTCTAGTCCAGCGCCAAAGCCTGCTCCTGTTAGGGCACGTACTGCTGAGGAAATTAAAAAAGAGGTAACCGTAAAAGATGAATAACCATTTCAGAAAACTGACCTTTACGATATTCTTAGGCTGAACGCCGAGTACAAGAGCGTTTGGCAGCTCTTCAAGCCAGAAGAAATCCAGGTAGTTCACCTAAGCCCGCTTCGCCTACTCCATCCATACCTACTTCATCTGCATCTGTTTTATCTGTCAGTAAGCCAGATGAAGCAGAAATGGCTGCTCAAGGTATAGGTGCCTTTTTCTTTTTTTTTCACCAAAGGAAAATAAGCTAACTTTTGTAATAGAACGTCTGCGCAACGCTGAGCGTGAAGCACAAGAACAACTGAAAGCATCTGTTGCTCAACGAGAAGAATACGAGAGACAAAAACGAGACATGGAGATTGAGCGGGAAAGAATCGAGCGACAAAGATTAGAAGATGAACAGCGCGAAGAGGAGCGTATTCGTCAGAGCAGAGAAGAAGAAGAAAGACGTCGTGAGCAAGAAGAACGAGAATTAGAGGAGAGAAGAAGAAAAGTACTAGAAAAAGAAGAAGCTGACAGGAGAGCTAGATATGAAGCAATTCAGCGTGAACAAGAAGAGGAGGAAAGACGAAAGGCTGAACAGACTCAAGCAGCTCCAAAGGAGCATAAGCCCGAAGAAGCTCCTAGCATGCCAGAAGCAGTTTCTCCTTCAACTATCCCACCTGCTCCACCTGCTCCACCCGCTCCACCCGCTCCATCAGTTTCAGAGCCACCAGCTACCCATGAAACTAGTTCAGTGACAAGCTCGACTAACCCCTTTGCAAAGTTTCAGCAGTCTACTCCAACCACTTTGGAAGGATCTTCTCAGGCAGAGAAACCCAATGAAACAGCCAACAAACGCGTAAGCTATAATCCATTTGCTGCATTTTCCGCGTTTTCAGCTACTGAAGCTGGTGCTGAAGAATCAGATTCTGACGATAGCTGGGATGCAGATGACCATGAATCTGAAGATGAAAGTGAGTTCCCTGCTGCCGGTAGCGCAAAGAACTTGGCAGGCAGACTCTTTAGCGTTTTAAGTCAGAGACAAGGAGGTATGTTGATTTATACATCACTCTATTCAAACTAAACTTACATCTACTACTAGGCGCTTCACCTGTACCGTCACCTAAACCTTCAACAATAAGCGCTCCCTCACAGGTATCTACTCCTGCTTCTTCTGATACAAGTATACCACCACCTCCGCCTCCTCCTCCTTCAGCAAACTCAACTGTTCCCTCTCCTCCACCACCTCCTTCTATTGTACCTAGCCCACCAGCAGCACCACCAGTTCCTCAAGCACAGCCTGCGCCCTCTCAAGCTGGTTCACCACCTTCAGGTGATGCAAGAAGTGCTTTATTAAGTCAAATCCAATTGGGAACAAAATTGAAGAAAGCAGTAACAAATGATCGTAGTACATCTTCAGTGGCAGGCCGTGTTTTATAATGACATGCTTATATTTTTGAAATAAAAAAGCTCCAAATAATTATGACACGAATATATAAAATAGACAGTAGGGGGTTGAAGTTAAATGCTGGAAGGCATCAAGGCGCAGCCATAGGCACCACCATGTGCATTTACCATTCTTTACTACTTTTATGAGACTACTCCAATACTATGTTTGTCGTAGCCATATCACTTGCTGAATTGTAAACTATTTATATGCTTTAGTTAATGTTGTCAGTATCTTATTTCTCTTTTGTAAAGGCTCCCATCGACATCTTGTCTTTTTCTATTTTGCCTTAAGTATGAGAAGCAATAATTACCAGATATTGCAAGCGCTCTTCATACGATAAACGCGACGGTATAGACGAAAAGCATACGAATTCACATTATGCGTCCATCTTGGTGGTAGAGAAATCTTGGAAAAGGAACCTTCGTTTTCTCTAAATTTGTGCTTAGGACTGAAGTCAGCGCTACGTCTTCAAAAAAACTTGAAGTATGACATGTTTAGTGAAATAAATCATTATAATAATGTTATCATATAGCTTTCTATTTCTTTATTTTGTATCAGATAATGATAAATAAGCATGTTGACAACAATAAATCTTTTATTAATAAAAATCATATCTATCTTGCTTGGTAATATTCAGCTTTTTACAAATAAAAAAAAACTAAATACACCGAAGGAGAATGCTGTCGTGTACCCTTTAGGTACTGAATTTCATTTCGTTTGTGTGATACTTGACGAGTTTGTAGGCGTTATTAAAACTCGCATCACAGTTTGAAAGAAAAATTGTGACGAAGTAAAGACGTTGACATATGCAAAGGCGTTGATTCCTTTGATTATGCATTGATTTCTTCCAAAATTTAATTTCAACTTCCTATTGTTTATGTTAAAAAGAGCGACTAAATCTCATGGATTTACACTTTATGTTTCTGCTTGGGCTTTATATGAAGCTTTTGCTCTACTTGAACTTGTTTTTGCTGTAAAGTCTAAGTGATGATTAATAACAAAGAAAAAGATGTTTTTTTGTGGCCCCTATTCGATTATTCTTTCTTTGGCTATGAATAAGGTATGCGTAGATCTACACTTTATTTAAAATCAATCAATTGCATATTCCCTTAATGCAAGACTCTTGGCAGTCTCTACTGCTGGAGCAACAGGCACCCTTGGGACCATTGCCTTTCTTTTTGCCACTGTAACCGGTAGAGCACGAGGCAAGAGAGGGACCGTTACACTTTCCCTTGATACAGCTTTCCCAGCAGTCATCACTAGTCTTGCAGCAGGCATTCATGTAGCCATCTCCTCTTCTCTTTCCCTTTGAGCCAGAATAACATGTGGAGGCAATAGGAGTATTACATTTTCCTTTAACACAGCTTTCTTGACAATCGTCACTGTGCGAGCAACAAGCGCCTTCAGGACCCTTTCCATTTCTCTTACCTCTGTAGCCAGACTTGCAAGAAGGAAGTGTAGGGCAAGAGGTAATGGTATCAATAACAGCACTAGTCGTAGTAGTAGTTACAGTAGCCGTAGTGGTGCTAGAAGTAGCTGTAGAGGAACCTCCTGGATTAACAGAGGTTGAACCAGTCTTGGTTGTTGTCGAAGTGCCATTGCCCTTGGTAGAGGTAGAGGTCGATCCAGCCTTGGTTGTGGTGGTAGTCTTGGTAGTAGTACTAATCGTAGTAGTCTTGGAATCACACTTGTCATTCTTGTGGACATTCCACCAAGCACAAGCACCAGCAAATTCTTTGTTGAAGTCTTCAGGATTGGAATCCTTGCAACCAGCCATACAGATACCAGCATTTGTCATGAAACTACCATAATTAGGGCCAGATTTATCGCACATGACAGTAAGAGACTTGATGAAAAGCTCAGAAGTGTGATCCATTGTCCAGCCAGGCACAAACTTTTGACCAGCTTTCTATAAAACTCATAGAATCAGCTACAAAATTATTTTCACCAATTGGCTTACTTACAATGTTACAGTTTGTATAGCATTCACCAGACCCAGGAATGTTATAAGAAGGATTACAGTTTGCAGCAAAGGCAGATGTAAAGAGAGAGGCAGCTACAGCAGAAATGGTAATGGCACTACGCATCTTGAGAACTTTTCAAAGTCAGTTAAGCTAAGCTTTAATGAATGGATCCATGATGAATAGTCCCTTCTTATTTATATGCTTTTGATTCTTTGGCGTCACCTCAGATTGAGCTATATTTGTTGACTCATACAATGTAGCCAACATTAAAGAACTCGGGTAAAGTTCAGTTACACCAATTTCGTGTACCATTGAAGTTATCAGATTTTTTTATGGTTACATTGGATCTGATAACTTTTCTATTCTGACTTTAATAGCAGCTATACATAGATATGGATATTCATTATTTTAACTTGGTCAAACAATTCCTAAAATTTTTTCTTATTTGAAACTATGTTAGATTAAACTTGTATATTGAAGGATATATGCTCAAACTACTATCGGATTATAGGTGAGTTTTTCGATAGTGCCACAATGTGAGAGCTGAGAGAAATCTCCGGCTAGATTTCTAAAGAATCTGATAATTTTTCCATCTGATAAAAATTCCATTCAACCGTTACAGTCTCCTGCCTTTGTGCTTCTATCGGGATATAGATCCATAGATTACAACCACATTCATATACTTTCCTTCATTTCATGACTCATTGAATATTGATATATCCGACACCCGGACCTATGTTACTACCACACCTATACTATCGTATAATCCTTAAAGTGCCATTACTTATTTAATACAGATATTAGCCTTGACTCACTCCTTGTACATGTATAATTACTATTAATGGTGGAAAAACTGGTGATTAAAGTCTTGCTTTTGCTGAAGTGAGTCATTATACTCTCTTTAAAAGTTTTTTAAAAGATTTTTGAGAATTCTACTGTAACTTGCGTTCAATTGAACTTCAAAATACGCTCACCTACTATCTAGTGATACACGAATGGACTACTTTTTTGGTGGTTACGCGAGAGCAGAAGCTAATGTAACTTGAAGTATTTCCTTATGAACTTTTTTTCTGAAGGAGGTTGTATAAAAGCAAGAAAAAACAAGTAATGATGAACTTTTGAATAAGAGACATAAATAACAGAATATATATTTGATTGAATTATAAAAAGAAGCATTACTGTCTTTTTTAAAACTATGCTTTGCAATACAATCAAGATGACAATAATATTCCTGTTTGAAATAACACAGTGTCTATAGTTCCATTAAATGCTTTTATAATAGAGAACCCTGGGTTAGCTTCCTATAAAAATAAAATTAGGCTATTTTATTATCATTGCTATCAAGAGCAATTGCAAACATATACTATATGAGTCTCTTTTTATCAAATAATAAAAAAGCAGGTAGGGTAATGCTAATTCTCAGCATCCGTGCAATCGTCGATTTTCTTGCTTTTCTATTAGTCATCCTTTTCAATAAGGAAAAAATAATAATATTCTACACGGAAAGAAAGCATGCAACAGATACCATTCAACAATTAGTACTGCAAGACATCGTCAAGCAATAACTTACAGCATCAATACATTATTTACTAATTAAATTGAATGCATAGTTGTAATTGCTTTTGGAATAGCCATTTCTTTCGATTTGTTGTGTTCAAAATTATGGAAAGCATTGGCTGCAAGTTATACCAAAAGGCTTTTTGAATAATGAACTAGCAAATGCTTTGTCATTTTAGCACATGTCATCATAGCCATTATGCTATCAGTACAGTACATTCTTAATTACAGCATACAGCCACATGTAATATTCTCGATATCAGACGTTTTGCTATGCTTTACTTGCTCCTGAATGCACTTAACGAGAGCCAGCACTACATGTACCAGAAAATAAGCTAAATGATGTAAATATGAATTTATTATAATTACACATAATTGATCAAACTAACAACATAAAATTAGAATAAATAAATAACATTTCTTTTTATTTCTTTCTTCTTGAAAAGAAATACAAACCAAGATGGCGATTTTATAAGGTCATGCTTAGCGTGGCATCATGCATTGCAAAGCTTTGTTAGACGTCATCATAGGCAGTGGGTAAAGGTAGCACCTGTAGAATTAGTCTAACGTCTGATGTACTTCATGGTGCATGCAGTGTTTCCCTTTGCTGATAATCTTGTCCCAGTGATCGTAGAGTTTCATAAAAGTCAACAAGGATTTTGTTGGTCAAGCGATCCGCTACTCTTTGAACGTTTTCGATGCCACATGTTTATACCTCCATCTCGTTGTCATATCCACTGAGAGCTTCTTCAGTAAGTGATTTTGTGATACCACATTCAACAAAGAGGAAAATGACCTTTCTACACCCGCCCGTGCCAATCGCGGGCAGAAAGTACCAAGTTTTATGCCCCAGAGTCCATTGCAGTTTGCATGAACAAAGGCCCTTTGGATGAAATAATTGCTCTGTGCCTTGTTTTTGTAGTGTAGGAAAAGAATATTATGCTGCTGGAAAATATGACAATGCTATCATGCAAGCCATATACAAGGCTTCCCTTGACATTTGCTCCATCGAAAGAGGCCAGATAGCAAACCTGACTGCAGATGTACAGTCATTTTGCGATACCGTTACATGCCAATGTCAAAAAGATTTTGAGTGAAGGCGATAGGAAACGACAATTGAAACATGCTAAGGGTGGCGTACATTTTGCACGCCAATTCAAACGCAAAAGCTTACCATCGACGGATGAATGTGCAGTTAGCTCTATTGAAAGCATATGAAAGCAATAAAAAAGCGCAAAATTGGTTTTTGTCAAGGATAAGAGACAAGTAGCTATTAGTGAATCAAAGATAAACATGAAGGTCTTTTTTTTCACATTTAATTTACTTCTTTGGTTAGTGCTATGATGTCATATGAAATATGTACTTTATATGGGCGAACAAATACTGTAATGGGGTGTGCTTCTTTACAGCATTTTATTGACAGTGAACAACTTTACTGTAACACGCTGTAGTAAATAAAATGATGTAGACGAAGAACCCTTGCCTAGGGTTACACAATATGCAGTAGATGTAATTGTGACAGCTAAACTTTTTACAATGAGACAAGGAAATCTCGTAGCAAAAGATTAACCTTTTTTTTTTCTGTTGACTGAGATGCAGGCATTAACAAATATAAGAAGAATAGCATTAAGACCTTCTTTAGTTGTAATATATAATCATGAGCACATGAGTATAGAATGCTAACTTTATAAACAAAAAAGTCTCGATCAGTGACCACAACAAGGTACACACGCGTATACAAAAAGGAGACAGCAATTCCAAAAAAAGTAGAAGAGGAGCAAGTGAAAGCGATTGACAAAGTAGAAGCTGAAAAACAGTTAAACTCACCTGTAGTCGACTTTCCAACTACTACTCAGTTTGATACATTAAAGCTGGACAATCCACCTGCGGAAGGCTCGCATAACTGGTCTACTTCCTTCCATGGCCTCTCAACAGCTCCTTTCCCCGATGAAGTTGCAAACATATTACTTGAGCCTATTAAACCTGAAGATATTGAAATAAAACCTGGTAAGCTCTTAGATATCAAAATATCCCTCTTGTGAAGCTTATATATTTTTTATTACAAGATGGTATGCTTTATCTACCAGAAATCAAATACCGTCGTATTTTGAACAGAGCATTTGGCCCAGGTGGATGGGGCTTAGCACCTCGTGGAGAGCATACTATTTCTCCAAAGAATATATCAAGAGAATATGCCCTGATATGTGCCGGACGATTTGTCTCACAAGCTAGAGGAGAACAAGACTTTTTTGATGTTTCTGGTTTACCAACTGCAGCTGAAGGATGCAAGAGTAATGCGTTAATGCGTTGTTGTAAAGACTTGGGCATAGCATCTGAATTATGGTAATATATAAAAGGTATCATCTGTAATATATATTAATACCTTTCTTAGGGACCCTGTATTTATCCGTAAATTTAAAAAGAAGTATTGTGTTGAAGTTTGGGCTGAACATGTAACAACAAAAAAGAAGAAGAAGTTATGGAAAAAGAAGGATGATACATTAGGTAAATATAAATAAAACGTAAAGCTACAAGTAACTCATGATCTGTCTATTTAGAGTATCCTTATAAAGAAACTTAATTCCCCCTCATTCTCGATACAATTTACAAACAAGGTAAAACTATAAAAGGGCGTATTATGTCACTTGAATCAATTATTCACATGTATAAAACCAGAGGAACTTTTTTTTTTTATTATTATTTCCATCTTTTCATTCAATAATAATAAAAAAAAACATGGCGCTTCATTCCATTCTAGCCTTTCTACTATTCCTTAAGCTAATCACACACATAGTCAAGAGTGATACAGAGCAACAAGAAGAAGAGGAGAAACCAATGTTGATCTGCCATCCAAGTACAAGCACACCTACTACACACACTACATTTTAATTCATATTTATTATCCAACATTGAATGCATATAAAACAAGTAAATGACAACTGTGAAACTCATCTCGCTGTCTTCTTTGATGATTTTGGATAAAGCTATGAAATGATATGAAAGTAGAAAAGAGGGTTCGTTGATGATGTAGACAATATCATCTCTAATCCAATGATCATCTTTTACTAAAGAAGAAAGGTTGTCAAGTGGTGTTTGTATGTGGAAAGATGAATACGGCTGGAATAATAATAATAATTTCTCTTATTTGTTCACTTGATCAACCCATTTGATACACTCATGAATAAAATAGTTATTAATTTTCCCTTTTACACCAAACGAGAGTGTTGTCCATTTACCGAGAATAGGATCACTTTAAGAGTAAAAATAAAAAAGGATAATAGACCATTTGACTTAACATCACTAGTTCTTTACTTCTACAGAAGCACGTAGTACTACGGCACAATACCTAATGTTTACACTTTGCTCTTTTAAAAGAACATTCTATGTTTGCATGAATATCAGTTGAGTTTGGGGCGTCACGGCTTCTTCATGCTTAAATAAAAACTGTGTAATCTAATGTGATATCCATGCAAGCGTATTGCAACAAAAGGGCTAGTAGAGTAGGACAAGAGACACACGCGAGATACCTTCATTTGCTCTATACGTGAGTAAACAGAGCATAGATTTATCTTGTTTACAACATAGAGCAACTATATTTCTGTTTATTATCGAAAATAGTATTTATACAACTGGAGTCTTTTGCACAGCAACGGAATTGAAAGAGACCAAGCTTTCTTTTGTTTCCAAGTCATGTTTATATCTAATTAGAAAGTCTTCCAATTCTTCCGGAGTGTTCACTCCTAACATTGGACCTAACACATCTTTAGCACTCTTTACTCCTTCTAAGCTATCCCAAATAAACATCTTTGCCGTAGGTGTACCAGAGCCTATTATAATTAGATACTATTGCCTTTGAATTTATCTTAATACTAACTCATATCGCAAGTCCTATAATCAGATTGAACAATCTTTATGTTACTATGTTTTGACAGCATCTTCTCGAGCTCAGCTCCTATATTTGGATTCTGTCCTCTTGATTTGCAAATGTGATGATCTGACAAAATAAAAAGTGAAATTAATTTCTTGGGACCAAAAAAAAGAACCATTTAGACTTACAGCCTAATACGACTTTATGAAATAAGCTAGAAGTGTCCTTTGGCACCTAAATAAAACAAAAGTCAGTATCCATGGGAATTGATAACCATAAACAGCTTACTTTTAAGTCAAAATCAGACACTTGGATCATACCTCCTGGTTTAGTAACTCGTATCACTTCGCCTAAAGCCGTTGGCCATTCATTTTCTTCACGAAGAGCGGCCACAAAGAATCTCATATGAACAAAGTCAAACGTATTATCTTCATATGGGAGTCCTTCGATTACATTTCCTTTGGTAAAGGTTAACTGCTTTACGCTTATATTCTTGTTGGTAATGTCGTCTATATCACAGCCATGGTAGGTACAATTAGGATATTCTTGTACCATGTCCTATCGTATAAAAGAGTAAATATATTAACCATGAGTTTATATTATTTCGTACCATAATCCATACACCAGATCCACATCCTACATCCAGTACGTTGATTCCCTTTTGAAAGTCCAAAACCTCTGTTACACTAGGTAACACATTTCTTGGAGGAAAAAATTAGCACAAGCCAGCAATATAAAATAAGCATTACCCTCTATATAGGTTCTTGAAAGCATAGTGTTGCTATGTCAGTTAGTTAGTTACTAATACATAACTGCAAAAGCGCTTGTTTTTACTCCTGTGAGCCTCATTTGCTCTTCATCATCCTTTGGCAACCAGTATGACGATTTCTTATCGTTATGATACTCCCGTTTGATATTTGTAGTCATAGAATTGACAGCAGTTGCTGGATTGACTATAGTCGTACTCTCTTCGTGCGTGTCCATCGTCTTGCTAAATATATTTTTCTCTATTGTACTATGCTCACTTTGTACACGTTTAGTCCCCTGCGAAGCTGAGAAACGGCTGCCCATCCTTTATTGGATAAACTTGTAAACAAAGAAGAAAAAAGATCTTACCGTAAAAGTGTCCTTTTGGGAAAAAGTGCTAAGCAAGTTAGAAAAAGCTTTGGATTATTAATATCCTCCCAGTTTATTCTAATTGCTATCAGGAGGTGCTACAAAGCGCGCAACACTCGGTCAAAGCGAAAAAGAAGAAACCAGGAAGTGATACGGCTGTTTGAAAGTATGGGGATACAAATTATCAGATTACCTAACTCAAGGGAAAAGATGTGGTACATTGCTCTTTAAGCCGCGCTTTTTTTTTATTTACAGTCAATTTTTCTTCTGCTGTTTGAAAACTCACACAGTTCTACTATAATATCTTCCTATTTAACAACTTGTTATACCAATATTTCGTCCTCATTTCAATAACATAATGATTGCTGTATTACATTGTTTAACATAACCGATATTGATATGAGTGGTGATAATCGTATATCAACAATAAAAATGTATCCTTGAAAGTCTGTAGCAATCAATATAAAAGCGTCACTCATGTATGCAACCATGAAAGAAGTAATGTTACAGAAGCACAGACGTATATGAGCCTTCAGAATATTCTTTCAAATGGCTCCTCTGTAAAATTGTTATTGAAGGAACAATTACGTGAAAATGAATGAAAGCATCTCAAAGATTCTGGATGAAAGATTGAATACAATGCCCACAAGTACGGTTGAATGTAATTCAATCTTGATTGCCTTTATGTTCACTTTAGAATTTGTACTACAATTCTCAAAAGATGCAAAATATTATTCTTGATCAACATCCATGGCTATCCTTGTACAAGAAAACCTTAAATGGAAAATGCACCTATCCATAAGCCGAAAAAAAAACTGTTGAAGGGGTGAATAAAAGGTGTTATACAGTATTTCCAAAAATTACAGATACTGATGCCAAGAGTAAAATTCGCACTTGTTAAATATAGGGAAATATTACACGCACTAGAAATTAGACTAATACTACAGACACTACATCTACCTATTACCTATATGTAGACCAACAAAGCTTTTCAATGTGTGGCGTCAAGCTAAGAATGGCTTTACAAAGTCACCATGTTGGTTGATTTCTTTTCAAGAAGAGATAAAAAAGAAATGCTGTTATTTATTTTAATTTATGTTGTCAGTTGATCAATAAAGATGCAAGAATACGTGTAATTATAATAAATTCATATTCTTTACCAGAGAGATTGAACTGAACAAGCTTTAGATTAGGCAGAGACTTTGGTCATCTGACGTTGTATAGTGACAACATAGGTAGCGCCCCAAGGAAGCGCCCGTAGAAATCATCTATTTTCTAGTGCATTTTCTGGTGTATGCAGTGTTCACCTTTCATCTATTACTGTGTTTTATTAAGTCAATTCATTGCGGTTTTTAAGAATGCATTAGTTTACCTTCGAATTCTTCTAGTGCAAATTCAGTCAAATCAAACGTCTCAGACATAATGAAATTTACAGAAAAAAAGTAAAATAAAAAGGGTGAGGTATCGGTTGCAGTTTTGTTGTTGTTGCTAGTACTCGTGTAAATGTGTAGAATAAAGACAAAACAGTTGTGAGTCTATGTTTTATCCTTTTATTAAAAGTGAGAGGAGAAGCTCTTAGCAAAAAGAAATTAAGTTTTCCAAAAGTGGCCGAAATACTAATTAAGGTACATAAGATAAAATGTCTCTTTTGGTAAAATTATTTTCTTTATAAGAATATCGAATGATACGAAAACATGACCTCTTCGTACACCCGTATTACTGCTACCAACGATGGTTCACTTATTTATCAAAATTTTGTAATATATCCTGTCCGGACGTCATTCCAAAATATTAGACAATACTATTATCTCAGACAACAATGAGGAAGTAGTTGATTATTCAGGCAATGTGTTGTGATTACTATAATGGTATGTACTATAAGCAAATGTACTCTGTTTTTTTTTTTTTAAATAATTGAAATAACAATCTTTTGACTGCAGAGAACTAAAAGCCATTAAAACTATCCATCAGATGTTTTATTAATATGACATTTCTCTCTCTATTTAGTAATTTAAGAAGCTTTTACATATTTTAAAATCAAGAGGTATACCCCGCACTCTTTGTACAATTTAGCTTCAATCATTTCAAAAGGCTTTACATCAATTAGATTGTTCAGAGAATAATATGCTATATATCACTCTTGTTCATTATTGATTCTAAATATATGTTCATTCTTCTGAACACATTCATGATTAACACTTGATTTTTTATGCTACTGACAATATTATGAATTTCATTACAAAAAGGACACTATTTTAGCTACGAAATCATTCATTTCACTGCATTTCATTCTTTTTCTTTCTTAAAAAAGCTTATAATCATCTTTTTATTAAGTAAGTAAAAGCGTAGTTAAACTATTGGATGCAGCCTGTAATTAACAATACATCTAATAGATACACTTCTTTGGCTTTTATTTTCTAAAATCAATCTTTATATTTTTAAATCTACACATCAAGCACTTCAAGTAAGTAAAAGCCTATCTAAACGATTAGATACATCGTTATCTAACAATATATCTTGTAGGTTTACGTCTATCGTTTTTCTAGTTCTTTATATCAATCTTTTTATAAATATATATATTCATTTATCTAGAAGTAAGTAAAATTCTTTTCAAGCTACTACAGATAATCTTTAACTAACTATATATATATTCAATAGGTATCTCACCATGGATGAAGGCTCCACTCCAAGCTCCTTCGATTCATCGGCTATGAGTACTTCTAGTTCCCTCGCACCCGGCGACCGTATTTTGGCTGTTAAATCCTCTGTTGATGGCATTGGTTGAAACGATATCCATCCTGAAACACTCGAAAGTTTCGCCGAACGTGTACACATCGCCATTATGCACGCCTATTCTTTCTCAAAATTCATCTTCCTTCGGGAACTGCAAGACATGAATTTCAGAATACAAGAATATATCAACAAGGATTTTTTTAAAGAAGTACGGCTCTACATGGTCAATTACGCAAGAGACCGACCTCGCGCTCAACATATCATTCAATATCGAAGACTGATCAATCGGCACTTGAATGATTACCTTGCAATCACCAACTACCAGAGACCCGACTTCGTATATGCTCAGCAATCTGCTATAATCAAAGGCACCAAAATCTACACAGCTTACACTAACAATGTTCACCTTACATTTGGCCAGCACCTTCGACGTGCCGTTAACGCTTTATTTAACACACGGCAACGAATAGTAGATTTGAGACGAGTTCTGTCTGCACAAGGTATGGATGACGACGAAATCAAGCACCGCATCCGTCAAGACACTATTCTGCCAGCGCAGACATTCAAGCAGGCTATCTCACAGCAGCCTATAAATATGGAACAACTCTCTCAAGCGCCTATTTATATGGAAGCTCTTGAAGCTCTTCAGTCTGTTTTTGATGCTTATAATGAAGGCTACAACGTTGGCGAGCAGAGACTTTATTATGATGCCAAGCGTAACCCTGCCAACCACTTTAAGGCCTTCTATCAACTTTCTCGTCTCTTTGAACATCTTGGTTTGTCCGTCTTCAATTGTTTTCCTCTCCGGTGTTCATGGTTCCCCCATTACGTTACCATCGACAGTGACGTGTTTGATATAAATCATTATAATAACTCGAGTATAGTAAAGTAGAACATACATTCTACTTTACATTCCTCTATCACATCTGATAATAATAATAACAATCACTATAGTAGCTATTAGTATAGCAATAATAACATAAGCATAAACAATGTCAGTGATGACAATAATATAAATAGCAGCCATAGATTCTCTACACAAACATAATTTAATAATATTCAGCTCTACTTAATAAAGAATCTAATTCGCAAGTCATCGACTTAATAGCCTTTTTACAATAACACTAAAGCTGAACACAACAGACAGCAATATTCTCTGCCAAAATATCTTGGAAATTCGATGGCCTAATGCTGTCGATAAACTGAACTACCGGGGCCGAGTTGTCGACCTTGATTCAAAAGCCCTCAAACCGCAAGAAGGTGGACAACTTAGATTCCGTGAGACTATTCAAACAGATGGTGTTGGTGTCACGGTTCTCAAGAAGAGATTCGACAGGCAAACAAGATACACGGCAAGGTTCACAGTGGAGTATGAAGATACCTCCTACATCACTAATCTAACTCGTCGAAATCATCAAGAGATTTCTGGTCGATGCGTCGCTGTGGACCCAGGAAGAAGAGATATGTTGTATTTTGTACACGAAAACTCTACACCAGAGCAACCAGTGCAATTTCGGTACACTAAACAACAGCAAGACAAGACGTGGAAAACCAAAAAGTACCGTCGAATCTTGCAAGATCTCAAAGCCCAGGATCCTGATGTCGTTCAAGCTGAGCAAGCCCTTTCTCAACAGCCAAGCAGCACCGTATCCATAGAAGACTTTGACCACTTCCTTCAAGCCAGGTCTGAACAGTCTGCTGTTCTCAGTCGATTCTATGGACATACCATCACAAACCATGATAATGGATACCCCCTCTTTCGCAAGATCCGTCTTTCAGCGTACTTCAACAAACAACGCGCCGAACAAAAACTTATTCAAGACTTACGCGCCAAGTTTGGAGAAGACGCCGTGTTTGTGATGGGAAACTGGTCCGGTCTCCATGCTAGGTATCATGAGCCCATCCGTGGCCTTGGTTTCCGAAGACTTTTCAAGAAACATGTGTTCCAAATCTTTCTTATAGATGAGTATAAGACCAGTAGGCGCTGTCCAAGATGCCACAACGAAATCCTTCACACGTTCCGTCGTGTTCCAAATCCACAACCATATCGACGTGAGCGATATCCTACGGTTGCCTGCCATGGTCTTTTAAGGTAATAATACATGAACCACTTGGATGACTTTATACTGATTGAACATTGCTTGTAGCTGCACCAATCCATACTGTAGACCCGTCATGACAGCACCAGATAGATATCGCTTATGGAACAGGGATGCTTCTGCTTGCCTCAACTACATACACATCCTTCGTGGGCTTCGACGTAATGGCATGGTTCCTGATAGGTCTCGCCGGGTTGCTGTTGCTCCTACAAGACGTCGAAGAAGAGTGGACGATCAGGAGCAACCAAGAACTAGAATACGCTTAGACGATGATTCTCCGTCCTAGTTATCGCTAGGACACATCTAGATGCCTTCGGGGTAAGTTATATATAATAATAATTTTCTTACATAACTAACTGTATAATTCTTTATATTCTCTCTCCTTGGTACTTATTACTCTCATTTGTATGTTGTCTCCTTTTATGTATTTTATTTTTAATCTTTGCGTAAATACTTTTCTTAATATGCGCCAATTATTTTTTTCATACACGTCATAATTTTATCCTCTTTCTGAAATTTATTTTTAATAAAACAGTAAAATGATATATCTTCATCTTTCCAAGCCTCATTGAGGAGTTCTGGGCGAAACTAAGACATTTGTATGAAAATCTCTCAGTGACAGATTGTGACAATTTGGTTGCAAGGGCTCGAAAGGTCGCTGAAGTATCGCTCCTGAAGATTATCAAGGATGAATTAGGCATTCTGAATCGTTTTTGAATAGTGCTTAAATAAAAAAGAGCTTTTTTAATTCGGCCATGAAGGCACACGAATGCATGAAATAGGCAGGTGAAACAGGTCGAAACTTTTGCCGCTCTGGTCAAAGCTGGAGATCGTCCATCAACTTTTCTACAATAAACTCTACAACCAGGATTTGCCTCAGCCACATTACCAATTGAATATCTTCCTCCGCGTGTCTGCTTTTATCTCACCCATCAGAAAACCTATAACATTTATTCGCTGCTTATCCACGCAAATGGAGCATATAGCAATGTCTGGTCTCCTTGTATTGTCTTGATACTCCATATGATATACTCAGTATATAGCATCTCATTACCGATCTCAACTCCTTTCAGTAATCCCATAACGATCAATTAGGCCCAATAGTGATATGTACTACTCTCATCATCTAGCGACGGGCTATTGATAACATGCCTTTCTCCGTTCCTATTCTCAACTCACAGCTTCTCAAGATTTTTGATCTTCTACAAGATGATCAAAACTCTGAATTTCCAGCTTAACATATGTCTTGTTGCTATTGAAGCATGTCTTTTATTATGACGTGTGCTGTATATATTTTTTCTAACTTTTACACAAAAAAAGAGGCCGTCATTATCGTTTCACAAAGAAGCTACCAGGGATACAACTAAAATCATCCCCTGGTTTTCCAGGGAACAGGTTTGGTCCGCAGTCAAGTAAACAGTAGAAATATATACTACAGACTCGTAAACTACAGATTTCTGTGGACTGCATGTAATGATACACACATAGGCTAAGCAGTTACGTTAGATGACGTCTTTAATTAAGCATGAAATTTATTTTCAAAGAGATAAAAAAATATTTAGTAGCAGACCCATCTGTCACCACCATCCTTCTTGCATTGAGGAATAAAGTACTTAGTGGTGTTGTCTTTGGTCATGTTGTAGCAAGTGGTTCTTCCAAAATCGGTGTGCTTGCTGTCAGTACCAACCTTAAAGCTTAATTCTTGACAGACTTTTCTGGTAAGAACAGTAGGGCCTCTGGCACACTTGCAGGTCATGGCAGAAACAGCAGTAAAGTAAAAGATGGCGGCAAATAGAATGATAAAGAGCTTAGAGTTCATGTTGATTTCTGTTTGATCTGAAAAGAAGACAGGAAAGAGGAGGCTATATTTATGTTATTTTAAAGTCGGTACAACCAATTCTAGAACGGGTACGCAAATCACACTGCATTACTTGTTACTTGAATAACTGATCAATAGATTCACACACAATCTATTTAAAAATGAATTAGAAAATACCTTCATACACAATGTTTCCTTTTTGTTGAAAATTGTTACCTTTCGGGGAGTACATTCATGGTTCACTAATGGGTACTCGTCTTCCAGTTATTCCTTTATATATCCGTAGCACGTAGCTCCCTTTCTTCCCAAGAATATTGTTCTAGAAAAAAACACGCTGCATGATTGCACGTCATTGTATTCACTAAAATAAGCTACATAGCTTTTGGAGTTCTTCTAAGAAAGTGAAAGTAAAGGTATCCAGTCTTACCAATCAATCAGTGGATCAAAAGTTCTTTGCAGTTAAAGATCATAATATATGGCTTGTTATCTATACTTGCACTGTGATGTCTCTCTTTAATGCTTAGCAAAAAGTCAAGTTGGTATAAGGACCCTTTACAAATGTAACACGGACAAAAAAAAGGAATGCTGGGAATACATCTAAAGTACCTATGAATATACACTCATTTCAGCTCTTTTCGTCAAACGGGATTCCATTTAGTTTGATTTCTCATGGTTTGAAGATGGGACTAACCGTATTCAAAATCAGACTTACAGTCATTGAGCGTTATGTTGGCAAAAAAATATCGATGCATGGCCAAATTAATAGTTGGTTGAAATGCATCCTCATATTTGTTTAGTTTTTGTTTCAGCAACTTACTAATCGTATTTCATCCTATGAGCACTTCATCGTATAGAGTATAAAAATATTATAAAATGAAATGAGGATATAAATGATTGAATTAACATAAAAATATATTACAGAAGGAAGAGAGATGCTAATGACTGTGGTGATAGTGTATTGAGGCATAGGCTATTTAAGGGCTGTGATGTACGTTGGTTTGATTGATGGATTTAGAACTACTTGTTTGGGAGTAACGACAGTTTCTACCATCGAGAACTTTCTCTTGTTGCTTTTCAATGCTTTGTTTTACAATCCAGGATTTTCAAGCATATAACATCGTCAAAAAATTTTCCAAGACATCAAGTTCAATCAGCTCTGCGGGAACATGAAAGTCACCAAGCGACTGACGGATGAAATAATCATCATGTCTTCTAGCTTGCACCGTATAGCCGCTTGGGCCAACGAGGTCAAGTTATACGGCGTCGGCAGTATTGAATCTATCCAAGATTCCAGCATTTGTATGATGGTTCTTTGCTTGCTGGTGTATTTGTGCACTGACAGCAGCATCCTCTCGTTTTGCTTCAAAGCTTGCCAGGCTGATTGCATCATCACGTTCTCCAACAGATACGAGTATATCCATCCGTCTACCAAATTGGGTTCCAGATGAAGGAGCATGGGTGTCAACACAAACACACCGTCAAATATCACTTCAAGAATACTGATGGACGTTCTAACACAAAATGCTTCCAAAGGCTCTTTCGCTTTCTGGATGACTGACATAGCATTGATGCTACTCATACAATAGTTATTTTTTTTATGCTTTTTGGCAGCCCTTACTTACACAATCTCAACAATGTGAATTATTTGATAGTTTGTTTATTCTTTATTGGCTTCTTCAAGTCTTAGACGATCCAAGTACGTGAAGCTGTTCTTGAATGTCTTTTCATTTTCGAAAGCCAGAAGGCCTTTTACAATGTCTTGGATGTTATTCACTATCTCCACTAGGCAGTGTGATAATCGGTGAACAAATAATATTGCCTCTAAGACATAAGAATACAACTAGATGGAATGAGCCTTTTTATGAACAAAGAAAAGAAAGAAATTTGTAACAAAAGAGGATATTGACCCTTTATATGCAAATAAATGTTGTCAGCCAATTATATTCAGTGAATTATATTAATATGACTACTGTCAATTACTACAGATTCTAGGTGTGGGTCTAGAGGGTTGAATCTGAAAAGTCACCCTACAGCCCGCTGAAGCTGCTACATCTCATCACCAAAAAGAATGTTACTAAAAATTAACTATGTAGAAAGTCAACAACCTCTAGTGACATCAGACCAATTTATTATATATAATCTAAGAAGTATCCTCAACCATTTGTAAAGGTGATATCTTTTAGGCAATCTATCTCTTTATAAAAGGTACAAAGATCCCTCTTAACACATGTCAGAACCGTGAAAAGTTTAAGAAAATATAGAATTATAGACAGAAAAATACCCAAATGTACCACATCATGACTATAAAAATAAAATAGGCATAAAAACCAACACTGTTCGAAAGCTATTGGGATTATTTATAAACTTCCTCTCTGTCATCTTTGGGAACCGCGATTTGTCAGCTACTTTGAGCCTTTTGACGTATTCTTTTTAATATGTGTGAAAATGATACAATGGGAAAACTGTTTAACAATAACGTCTACAAGGGAACGTTCCGCAGAAAATTTTCACAGTCCAATTTGTGAAATGATTTTATTAAGTTAAAACGCATTATGCAACTCTCTTTCAACTTCTTTGTCATTCGACATGGCTCTTTCAACTGAAGACACTACTAATGAGCGTACTCCGCTCATTAGTCAAGCAACAGCTACTCAACGAGAGAGTCTAAAGCGAACATACCATGTCTATGGAATCACCTTGGGTTTCTTGTTTTTTCTTTCTTTCTTTGTTCACTGGTACCGATCCACACTACCCACACCACTTTCAGACGTTCAAGCAAACAATGCTGATGATTTTGCTGGTATACATGCCTATAATGAATATTTGAGTCACTTTACTGCTCCACACTCTGGAAATACTCGAGAAAATGGCGTGATGCGGGACTGGATTGGTTCCGTTGCTCTTGAGTTTCAAAAGGAAGCTACCGAACTTGGCTTGAAAATGGATGTTATCGCAAATGATACTTCAAGAGATATCATTTCAAGTAATTGGTTTACTGAGAGTAAGTCAAAAGAAAATAGACTCAGTTGCAAAGAGACTCATCATCATTACAGACGAGCACTGGTTTATTGAGTCGCGTAATGTCATCGTTAGGTTGCACGGACAGTCTGGAAGAGATGAGGCGCTCATGGTTAACGCACACTATGGTAAGTCCATTCGACGTGTTAAAGAAGAAAATAATGTGCTTATTCTTTTGATCAGATAGTGTACCTACTAGTCACGGCGTCACTGACAATGGTATGGGTGTTGCTACCACATTAGAACTCATCCGATACTTCATTCACCATCCTCCTCAGCATACCATTATCTTTCTCTTTAATAACTTGGAAGAAGGAGGCTTGATTGGCGCCCAATCTTTTATCAGACATCCTTGGTACTCATCTGTTAAATTATTTGTTAATCTTGGTAAGAAAAAAAAAAAAAGAATAACCGATCCAATCCTGTTTTTCCTAATAAGCATAAACTCAGAGGGCGCTGGTGCTGGAGGACGTGCTGTTCTATTCCGCTGCTCAAACCTGAATGCTGTTAAAAAGTTGGCTGGTTCAAAGGCCCGTTTACTACATGCATCTCCTGCCGGTAACGATATGTTCAAGGCAAACCTGATCAAAAGGTAAATAACGTAGCAACTTAACAAGTAAGGACTTATGCCTCTTTATTACTATAGTGATACGGACTATTCTGTATTCACCAAGGAAGGCACACCTGGATTAGACATTGCCTTTTATGCGCCTCGTTCACATTACCATACTCCTCGTGATGACTTGGCCCATACGACACCTGGAGCGCTTCAACACATGGGGCAATTAGCACTAGGTGCTGTTCGTTCTATTGCCAACAGCGATGATATGTTGGATACACCATCTGAAAATCAAAGCTTTGTTTACTTTGATATACTTGGCCGCTTGATGTTCGCTTACAGTCTTACCACACTTCAAATTATAAACGGACTTGTTCTCTTTCTTGTACCTGTCCTGGGCGTCTATCTGTCGATTTCTTCCAAAAGGGAGGACGAATCTTTTGTGGATGTGATGAAAGAGAAAACTTATCTTGCTGCTCAGGGACTTGCTGCTTGCTTACTTGCTTTCGTGTTTTCTATCATCTTTATTGGTGTCGCTTCTTACTTGTTATGTTATATCAATCCTCTCATGACGTACGGTGATGTTTACGGTGCAGCACTCTATGTTTTCTTCACTGCCTTCCTTGGTCTACAGGTTTCCCAATTAGTTCTGCCTTCCAAGATGAAACATATTTTGGCTACTACGAATGCTAGCTGGTATGGCTTGGTTGCCTTTTGGTGGATCTTTTTGGTTGTTGCCATATTTGCTGCAAGCAAGAGTGTCGTAAGTCTGTACTTTGTGATCTTCCTTGTGTTCTTTACAACAGCTGCTGCCGTGATTCAAGCCATCCTCCCCCAAGACAAAAAGTTCCGTTCTCCCGTGATTTTCTTTACTCAGACCTTGGTTCCTTTTGTGTTCTTGCAAGAATTAGAATTCATGTCAATGGATGCTATGCGTCATGCTACGGTAGACGGCACCCCAGAGATTGCAGGTAAAAGTGTGCTTTTTGTAACATTGTTTATGAAGTATCTCATATTTTTTATAGTATATATTCTTATCTCGCTCCCTATCATTCTTACTATCATGCATTTTGTGCCTTGGGTGTATGTAGCCGGCAATAACCGCAGGGCGACCATTATTGCTGCTGTTGTCTTTTTATTCTTATTCACTATTTGCTCTGCTCTTGATCCTTTCAATGGCGGATGGTCACCCAACAAGCTTGTGTTTAAACAAGAGTACAATGCAGGTGAGGCCTTTGCAATGGTCAACATTACCACGGCCACAGGTATCCCTGTCATTCTGAAGCAAGCTCTTCCTCGTCATGAATATGAAACTATCAACTGTACTACGTCCAATACGTTGACAACTTGCAGGTACCAAACAGAACTTGTACCTAAATACGCAAGCAACGAGACATTGAATGAATTTGCCCTATACGACGTTCAAAAGACATGCCACGATGAGCTATGTCAAGTGACAGGCACGTATAGAGCCAAGAACTCTTTGATGTGCCGCGTGTTATTTGACCATACCTTAGAACATGCCTGGATAGATAATATGAAGGTACAGCATAAAAAGATTGATGCCTTGATCGCCTATGTCAATCAGTACGAGCAGCGTGTCCAGTTTGGTTATGAATATAACAAAAATGATGTGAAGCCCAATGCCACGTTTAGTTGCTTCTATGATGAGTGGACACAACAAGAAATCCCTGCCTTCACGACACTTCGTGATCGCTTACCTGAAGAAGCTTTATTGCTCATCAGAGGTCAAGGCTTGGTTATATCACATTTTAATAAAATCAGTCTGTAACAACAATTAAATAAAAACAAGTATATTTTTATTTATCAAAATAAATGATACAATTAGCATACACACGCATGATACGATCTATATAAAAAAAAAGGATAATGAATAAAAAGGCTTCTTTCCAAAGTAATAAAAAGAGTAAAGAGCTCAGTGTAACTATGACTATAAACAATAAACTAACATTACGCTTGGATAACCAGAACGGTTATCCAAAATAAAGCGCTATAGCATATTGGGATAAAGCTATCATCACCACTCCTTCTCTTTCTAATGTATAAAGAAAATCAATACTTACTTTAATCGTTCCATGAGAAGAAAAAATTAAAAAAGAAGTAAAAAGATGAATAGACTGGTTAATTTATAGGAAAGAACAAGAAGAAAAAAAAATTATTCGTGACTATTATTCATGACTTTTAAATTATATTTTCCAAAGCCACACTCAGTTCAACCAAGAAAGACCAGAACACCGCTGGATTTCTTTTAGAGATATCGATAATATCAGCGTTACTTATGCAACCGAGAATGCTTACACCGGCGTCTTTTACAGTTGGAATCTTTACATTAGCAGGTTTATTATTTGGAGCCCATATTCTGTTTTGCATTATGTGAAGACAAAAACAGTTTTTTCTGATAATCAACACCACGCTTAATGCATTTTTCAATGTAAAGCTCCCTCTTTAAGATCGTTTTATCTGGATCACGTTCCTCACGAAGAATTTCTGCTCTTTTCAAAGAGGGGTTTGCATTTTGAAATCATATACTTATAAACCGCATTGACTGATATTTTTAAATCAGAAAAAGCTTTGCACAACTCATGGTGAGCTAAATCTACAGTTGGTGCAGCGTGCATATCAATGTGGTTTATCAAAAATTGAGAATGCTCTTCGTTCAATACAGGTAGCCTTCCCATATTGCTTTTCTGTGTATCCTTTCTAAATTAAGAGGTTCTTCTCCTCCACTTTCATTAAATTCGTTAAGCATTTTATAAGCAGTGCTGCGAGGGATGTTTGCCTTCTTCGCTGTTTCAGTTACGCTAACATCCATTTCCTGTAAATAGTAAATAAAACCAGCAATTTGAGCGGGCGAATAGCTTTTGTCCGCTGGATGAATACATGCAAAGTTCGTACAGGACAGAGATTCTCGTTCATCGTTATTCCAATCTTACTTGCTTTCGGTTCGATTTCTTTTGGTTGGTGTGCAACCAATGTGGTACCGATTATATCTCCTTTGAATTCTACGAAGGTGACATCTCGATGTTGAAGATTTTCCAAATCAGACCACGGCCGCTACATGGTTGCAATTGTCAAAAGTACTAGCGTCTTCTTCTGTATTTTATCTAAGGGTAAGTCCTTGGTAGCACTCCGGTTTTCCACTAGAACCAATATTGGATCGATATCAAAGATTTCCTGATTTCTGTTTGGTAACTTGCTTCTTGTTCTCTTTCTAGCCTTGAAAAATTGCTGAATTAAGGCGTGGTTACTCAAGCCCTGCTCTTGAGCATGTACGACTCGATACACCGAGGCGATCGTCGAGCGGACTACATTCAAGTGTTGTAATGAAAGAGAGCTTAGCGACACCAGATATTCCACCCCTAGGGGTGGATCGTAGTGGAGGGAATCCTTCTTTGGGTTTCAGGATAAACATTACGCCATCCGGTTCTTCCAATATCTGTTGTAATTGTCCAGTGTTGGCTTTCTAGCAGATTGGGTCAAGTGCTGACTCGATGGTAAGAACAAAATTTATACTGTACTAAATGCAAATTCGTCGTCGCCATGGATATTCTCATAGTATCAGCCTTGACATCCATGGATAAGCTGTATTTTCAAATAACAATGAGACTGAATGTCGTGCTTTTCAAGTTTAAATGTCGTATTGAAATCATTGTAATGTTGCCAGAGTAATAATAACAACATATACTCATTATCTCTCTCTCTTTTGTCACGATGTCGTTTTATTCAAACATATTTTATGGTGATATTTTACGAAATTTACATCAATAATTAAAGAAATACAGTGTATTATATTGTGGGAATTGATGTTGTTGTGGGTGGTTATGTAGACAGGAGCTTTGAGTTAAATAAAGGGTGGTCTATAGACAAAAATGAGGCAGAGGGAATGGACTTCCTTCTGATTGTAATAGTTGTTCTCGCGAAGAGGTCAACAGGGTTGAACGTGCAAGGGAGATAGCTGTTGAAGGAACAAAGGGTTGATCATTGAATACAAAGTTAAAGTGAGCACGCCAAATGAACCAACGGCAGGAGGTGTTTCGTTTTCAGCGGAAGTGTCAGGAAATTTTAGCTTGAACAAGGCTTTTTCAGTAGACATGATCAAACGACTCATTTTTTAAACGTTCACCACACTGTTTGGGTTGGTTATGGCCGTTGCTGCTTAGCTCAGTATCTATCGAGTGTTGATATTACGAGACTTCTTCTATTCTTTCTCACCAGACTGTACTGTATCCATCCCTCATTATTTGCGTCTGTACTTCCATGGCGAATCAAAGTAATGTTCAACATTTCAAATAAAAGAAAAAGAAAAAAAAAACTCAACAATGTAGTTATCTTTTATAGTCATTTGTGCTGTAGCATGTGGTAAATATATTGTGAGTGAAATATCCCATTTATTAGAGCTGCATTAAACTTTCAGGGTAAGCTCTCTATCAATTTCTATCAATCTCGCCTTTAATTGATCTACTTGGTTCAGCTTTTCTTGTAGACTAGCCATTTCCTTTTCAACAGACTGCAGCTGTTCCTTTGTGCCAATTGTTTCCCATTCCCATTCACCATTGTTTCCTGTCAGACGTAATAAAAACCTGTGATACTTGAATAATGCCGGACGATGTGAAATTGTCAAGAGCGCTATGAGAATGAAAGTCAATCATTGTCCAAGGAATAATAAGTAAACAAAATAGACTTACTGATGCCCATATCTTTAGCATGATTATACATGAGACCCTCTACATCGGTTGATACTGCACTTGTACACTCATCTAATACTGCAAACTTGGGATGATGATAGAACAAACGAGCCATACCGATCTTATATTGCCATTAAAATCGTTTTCTTATACTATTATCCATACTTACTCTTTGTTTTTCGCCTCCAGAGAACACATCTTTCCATTCCTTCACTGTTTCCCAACCACCTTCTCTGTCAGGAATATAGGCTAAATGAACGATCTTCAAGATATCCAAAAGTTCATCATCTGTGCGGCCTGCTTGAATCATTTGTTCTTTTGTATGAGGGTAAATGACTCTGTTCAAATGTTATATAAGTATCTCCAAAGCTTAACTTTGATGTTTACTTACTGATCTCTTAATGTACCAAGACTCAAATAAGGCTTTTGAGGTATATAGAATATATCACGATCTGTAGGTCTAGTGAGTGTTCCCTCTGGATAAAATGATAAGTATTATAGAAAAAAAAAAAAAAACACAAGTGTATACCAAACACAGGCCATAGAGAAGCAATCACTCGTGCCACAGCTGTCTTTCCGACACCGTTTGGACCCGTGACCAATAGATGCTCACCGGGTCTCATTTGAATATTCAAATCCTTAACTAAAAGTTCACCAACACGTCCAGGAGCAGGTGTGATGATAGGTACATGATCAAATTGGATACTATTATCATACATAATTCTACCACGAATACGGGCAAGCGAGTACTTTTCATCAGGACTATCATATTGATCTTTACGTAAGGCGTGAAGGACAGAGAGAAGATTATAAACCCGAGAAGTGTAGCCAGCTAATTCTGCCAATTCTTTGTATGAGTACATCATACGTCCGCCTGCATCAGCCAGGGACATCATGAGTCGTTTGTTGGTGATAAATCCCTTAGTTCTAGATCCAACTTGATCCCCATCGGCAGCTTCGGATAGTTGATCACTGACGAGATGAGGGGTAAATACAGGGATGGCACACATGATTAAGCCGAAAGCACTCCAAGAGTATTTGATCAAAAAGTCCTCAAACATGTTGTATCCGATACGAATTTTGAAGATTGAATTAATATGCTTGATCAATTTAAGATAGGTCTTGTTTAAAATCGAGTGTTCCAATTCTGCGCCGTTATAAAACGCGATTTCTTCGGCATTAGTGATTAAACGGGTATGGGCAGCGCGGAAATCTCCCTAGGATGATATGAGTACTTTATTTTAGATAATCTAAAAAGATATACCTCTAACTTGGCTTCAATAGCAGCCAATTTACCGAAAGAAGGAGTTACTGCCCTTAATAATCTTGCAGTGATGATATAGTTGAGAGTAAGTCCGACGAATCCAGCGAAACCGATGGATTTGGTTAGTTGGTAATTGAAGATGATGGTATCAAGAATAGGTTTAGCAAGATTAGAATAAAGAGAAGATAGGGTTTCACAAAATCGAGCTACATCTGTCGTAATGAATCTAGGAGAAGAATTTAGATAAAGTAAAATAATAATAATAACAATAATAATACTTTACTGGTCTGCACCTTGGATTCGATTATCCAAATTGAGTACTTTATAAAATGTCTTTTGATTATCAAGATATAATTCATGAATATAGTTTGTCAACCGAGTTCTGAATCCGATTGACAGTTTTGATTGAAAGTAACGAATCTTTCAGATGTTGTTATTAAGTGTATTACATATATATACATATATACAAAAGGACATACCATGCTATTTGTATAAGTTGCGGGTATGGCAATAGCAAACCAATAAAGTAGTCCTTTCAAGAATCGTTTACCATGACCATTGACCTTTAGTAGAGAATGAGATATGATAAAGAAATATTATGTATATACTTACTAAATCTTTTACTATTCTACCATCCAATCTAGCAACGACTACACTTAGATATGTTCTCAAAACGAGGAATATTGAATGTAGAATGAGTAAAAAGGTTTCTTTTGTTCTCCAATGTGGGAATAGAATAGTTGAAATAGATTCCAACTGTTGTAAAAACTGTTTATTGACCCCCACTTTTTGTTGTTGTGTGTCCATCAAAGGGAAATCATCTCTTTTGGTCCTTGTTGTATAATATTTTTTGATGTGATGTAAGCTTAGGATGGCTATAAACAATAAGCTTGTATTAAGCTTATTCTTTCTAAACCATGTATCCACTGGCTTAGAAAAGAGAGGCATTGAATATTTAGAAAGAGAAAGAAAGAGTGAATAAATAAAAATTTATTTTCACATGTAAAAATATACGCATGTGATATCATTTTTTCTCTTTATCTTCGAAGTGCAGCATTAACAGCTGCATCTCTTACTAGACTTGATTTACCCATATGTGAATAAGCCTCATTCTTGGCTTCATTAAATGTATGTCCTGCTGCTTTATAATGATCATAGGTCCTTTTATAAAGGAAAAGAGCCAAAAATCCCATAGTAAACCAACAGATAGTAGCCAATAGCGTCATCACACCCGTACCAATATAATGGTCACTGAATAATGTAATCAACAGAATCAAGCCTGCACCTCCTCTGTTAATGGTGTTAATATATCTCTTCTTTTGTTTTTATAGTCTTACGTTGATGGTATGCCAACTGCCATATAGAAAGTATAAAGGATATGAAATCCATTAAATACAAAAAAGAAGTCTATATATAGTATTGTGAGTCTACTTTTACTGTATCAGTCTTACTTACAATAATAGAGTGAGTTCTCTTTCATATAAGCGTTATAAACTGGCCTGTACCATAAGAAGAAACTAGCCAAGGTATGCGTAAACATCTCTGTAAGGGCAATACCCATATTAGCGGGCGCAAAGTCAACTGAGGATGGATGAGAGAACAAGACACAAAGACACGCGACAAAGTTCAAAACGAGCGTTATCTCGAATAATAACCATTCTCTATAGATCCACCAAACAGTTGACTGATGTTCAACTGGAATCTCTGCTGAAATGTCTAAATACATCAAGGGAAAACATGGTGGAAAGTTGTTTGCTCCTCTCATCTCTGTTGTATTCCTTTGTCTATTTTCCAAGTCTCTTTCTCTATCTGCCAACTCCCTTTCCTTTTGACGAAGTGCTTCTTCTTTTGCTTTTAGTTCATCTTGTTTCGTATTGGCTGTATCTATTGTTGTTGTGGTCTGACTAGCATAAGGGTCACGATTATCTGATACATGATGGAAACTGGTGAATTCATCTTGAAGTTGAATATCCTCAATCGCAGCGTCTTCTATTTTCTGACTTGAGTTTAAAGCAGAAGTAATAGAAGGATCCTGAAAGGGATTTGAAGGATCCTCAAAGGGGCTCTTGGACATGTTTTTTTTTTCTTGAGGGAAGAGGGGCCAAGAAAAAGAATTTACCGCTACCATAATACCATTCTTCTAAAAAAGGAAGTCGATTAATGATCAATCACTCATCCAATGAATTTGGTTTTAGTTGCAAGCTGAGCTCTACCGCATACACAAATGAACAAGCTGATGATGTCCTCTTTTTGATATTGCTCAAAGTTTCATTAAGCAAATCATTCGATTAATTATGAAGAATATGTACCCAGATATGACAATGAGCTCAGTAAAACAAAAAACATCTTTATTAAAGCTTATTGGCAGCAACACAATGGAATCTATATATACTCTCTTTGGTTTCCAAACTATGCTTGTATTCTTTCAAAAAGTCGTCTAATTGTTCTGGAGTATTTACTCCTAGCATTGGGCCCAATACAGGTTGAGTACTTTTGAACGCCTGCACGGCACTCCAAACAAACATTTTCGCTGGAGTTGTACCAGAACCTACACTCATTTAATACTAACGTTTCTAGTTCCTAATCCATACTTACTCATATCACAATCTTTAGACTCATATTGAACAACTTTGACACTATCCTGTTTTGACAGCATATCATTTAACTCGGCTCCTATATATGGATTCTGTCCTCTAGACTCGCAAATCACTTTAGCTGATATAAACGATTTAGTTAAAACTGGCGTTCAAAATTATATATAAAAAGACTTACTAGCCGACATAACCTTATAAAAGTAATTGGAAGGATCTTTGGGCATCTAACCACAGAAAATAGTTAGTATGCATACAACCTTGTATTTTATGGATAGCTACATGTAATTCAAAATCTACTAACTGTATCATGCCTTCTGGCTTAGTGACGCGTATCAGTTCCTTTATAGCTGCTGGCCATTCATCTTCACGAAGAGCAAGGACAAGGAATCTCATATGGACAAAATCAAAAGTGTTATCTTCATATGGGAGCTTATTGGCTACGTTTCCTTTGCTAAAGGTATATCGATTTACATCCATGCTCTTATCTCTTGTATCAGCAATATCACAGCCATGGTAGGTACAATTAGGATATTCTTGTATCATGTCCTATCGTATGAAAGAGTAAATACAATAGCCCATGAGCTTGTATTATTACTTACCATAATCCATACACCAGATCCACATCCTACATCCAGTATGTTGATTCCCTTTTGAAAATCCAAGGTATCTGTTACGCTTGGTAACACGTTCCTGCAAAGGATAAAGATAATGTTAAACTGATAACGCAAAGTGGGCAAATGATGTGTTTACCCTTCGAATAGACTCTTGAAAGCATAGTGTTGCTATGAAGACAATTAGCTATATATATATATATATCCATGCATCAAAGTGTACACTCGTACTCCTGTAAGCCTCATCTGCTCTTCTTCATCCTTTGGTAGCCAATATGTAGATGATTCCTCCTTATGGAACTCTCGATTCGTATTAGCCGTAGAATTCGCAATAGTTGTATTCTCTTTGTAAGCAGTCATGGTATTACAAAAGGTATTTTCTTGGCTTATAATGTTTCTACCACTAATAGGCTGAGCTCTATGCGCCACAGGAAAACAGTTGCCCATCGTTTATCAAGTAAGAACAAAAGGGGAGACGAAACTTACCTAAGAAATTACCTGCTTTGAAAGTGGCCAAAAAGTGTTGAATAAGATAAAAAAGTTCTAACTTCTCAAATGCTTTTTAAATCAATTGAAGTACTACCAGTGTGTGTTACCATAGCAAAAAGCAGAGCTCATATGTAAAGCAAGCCGAGGAAGAGCTGTAATTAGCCTGCGCTTCTAAAAGTAACCCGAACATAACTTCAGTTGATAGAGATGTATTATAATTGCCCAACAAAAGTATATGTACGAGAGATGTCTCTTGCTTCCATGAGACAATATGTCAATATGCAACTGTGCCAACATTGTTGAATAAGGGGATTATGGTAATTAGATTAAAGCGTGATATGGACATATAAAGCGGTTTGTGACATGCTTCAGCAAAAGCCGGAAAAACGAAATTGAATGCACAATCAGCACACATAAAAGACATTTATCCGGAGCAAAAATCAAGTGATAACTGATGGCTGCATTATGACACAGTTGAAATAAAAGGCTGTATTTTATGATTATACCAGTAATGAATCGTTTCCCATACATACATGCATATAAAAATGAGTAAAAAAAAAAAGACTATTCTTTTTAAAAAAAAGGGATCAATTGCGTGTTTATATACAAAGCTTCCTTTGTTTACTCTATTGACTTGGTAAGATTAGATGAGATAGTAAAATAGTATAACAACAGTAGTAGCAAATTTACATATACAAAAGAAATGTTTTGAGTAATCGTAGCAATAAGAGGTTATTGCGGTTTTATAGGAGAGAGTTTGGCGAACTTTTTGGTTAAATCGACACCATAAAGATAGGAGGAGGTCATGACTATGAAGGCACCAAACATAAATACACCTGACGGTTGAAAGTTGAAGAGATAAATGCTGATTATGCCAGAAACGATGATGGATAAACTAGTCGCAAATCCCTTTAAGATATTGTCTGCATATTTCACTACAATGGCCACTAATAGTCCACCCAATGCTTGATTTGCTACTACTACCCAAGTCAACCAGTCATAGCCCTGCAATAGTCCATCTCTCATAATAGGCTGTAAATCATAAGCCAGCATTCCGACCAGCGAAAAGAATGCTCCTGATATTCCTAGTTGAATATTGCGTACCCACATTGAAGTATCTGACGTCTTCAAGATCTTTTCAAAATAACAACCGGCAAATCCTGAAGAAACACAGCTAGTGATGACTGCAATTAATCCAATAAGGGGATTTTGAGGCGCCATCAAGATATCGTCTGCTTTTGATGGAGTTGAGTTGTTACTGTTTGGAGAACTTGACATACTTTGAGACTGAACAAGAGTCACACCAATCATGAGTAGTAGTAGAGCAAACCATTTATCGCGACTTAAACTCCTTCCCAATAAAACTACGCTAAACACAGCCGTCGACATAATTTTCATTTGATAGGTCACCTGAAATGTTGCTGCTTCGAGATTACTTAATGCCACATAGAGTAAGTTGTTTTGCAGTGCATATAAGCCAGAAGGTATAAGCATTTTCAGTGTTTCTCCTGGCTTGCCCAAAATCTCTCTTTTCACCATCAGACTAAATCTGTCCCAAGAACCTTGTTGATGTCGCATTACAGCAAGGCACGCCAGAATCTTTAATACCTCGGCTAAAAATACAGCTGTAGATGCCACATACATTGTTTGCCCTGGCTTTTGTACAATTCGTGAATATCTCATCATGAGTACCAGTGTACTATTTTGAGCTACTAGAACTATTAGCGATAACTGTTTTCTCGTTAGACCAAAAAAGACAGGTTGAGCTATTTATATAAGAGATGATTACTCTGTAATCTAGTAACAAATGGTAAGAACTCACCTGTATGTTTATTATCTATTGTTGTGATTGGTAGTAGGGCCTTGTTTCCAAACGTCCGCCGCGACTGATGATATACAGACATATTGTATTATAATTATTATTATTAGGTAGTAATAATAGTAGTAAGAAAGTAATATTACAAAAAGAGAAAAAAAAAAGGTCAGAAGGACTAATAAAAGTAAGTTCTAAAGAGACGGTCTGTTTGAAGACCAGATATCCAATTAAAATCATTTATTAACTTACTCTTTTACTACTGTCGCACTAAACTTTCTTTTTACCCAACTATTTAAAAGAGGGGCAAGAATGATTGATACACAAGCATTTATTTGATCTTTTTTACTTGTGGAAACTCCATTTTAAATATGGATACAGAGGGATCGTCGCTGCTCCACCTTTGCCTTAAAACTCAGAATGACTACAAGGAAAAAAAAAAAACTTTTTAATGAGGTTACTCTAATTGGCTTGTTTGATCATTGGCTTTAAATACTCTAGTTTCATCAAGCTAAAGTTTTTATTTGACCATTTCAGATATTGACTCTACTGAATTAAAATTTTACTATGGTTGTCAACTGGAGTCGATCTGATGATTTTTTTTTACTTGTACCTTCACGTTTTCTTTAGAGCAGAGTAGCACAAAGATTTGCGTACCTGTAACTGCATGTTGTACAAGGCAATGGTTGTAACCAAGACAACCATTTCTCCCCCCCCCTGCAGAAATGAATGCTTATTGTTTCAAGTTACCATGGTTTTTGGCATTCATCATTTTATTAAGATCCTGAGATTATGTAAGCAATTAAAAAATAGTGTCATTTTTATGAATAGAAGTTCTTTCATGAATCTTCAAGTAGCGATTCATTTGATCTAATGTGCTATCTAAATGACATTGATTGTAATATCTACCAAAGATTTAGTAAATATGAATATCCGATAAACAGCTCCCCTTTTTATTTTTTCAGCCAAAATCAATGACAAACTCAGTTTTGACGTAATTTATCAAGGTTTATCTAAACTGGACACTTGTACTAACTTGGTATTGGAAGATTTATTTTTAAAGCGAAAATCATGTATGTAAAATGATATATATATAAAACATGTGTATATAAATGTGTGCGTTAAATAAAGATAAAAAATATGAATGACATTACTTTCTGCCTAGGTGCTTCTTGAACAATGGATGATGTTCTCTAGTAGATGTGTTTCCATTGCCACGACCGCGACTAGCAAATTGACCTCCTGCATTACGATTATACTCAATGTATGCCATGTTATCACCGCCCGCCAATGTCTTGGACGTCGTAACTTGTCGTTTGACCAGACCAGTTGAACGATTTTTAGCAGCCACCTTTTTATCAGTAATTCTTCCAACATCATCGACATTTATCAATTCTTCTTCCATGTCAGTCTAAAATAAAGTAATTAGCATATGCATAAAAGAAAACAATTTGACTGTATATTACTTCATTCGTAAGCAAGACAGCCTTCAAGAGGTCCATTTGCTCTTGATGAGTTCTAAACACAATATTGGGATCACTGTCCATTCCTTCTAGATTGGTAATAACCTTGAAGGCATAACCTTGATCAATTAAGAATTGTTGTCGTTTTGTTGAGTAGTACATCTCTTGGGTGTCTCGAGATACAAGTGAATAGAAAAAAGCATTGAAACCTTCGTCATTACGTCTTTTGGCCCGAAGAATACGGCCTAATCTTTGTGCTTCTTGACGTCTAGAACCATAGTGTGAAGAAATTTGAATCAAGCATGTAGCTTCTGGTAAATCGATACTTGTGTCTCCAACTTTTGACAAAAAGATAGTATTGACAGCAGGGTTATATTGAAAGTTTTGCAAAATACGCATACGTTCTTGTTGACCAGTACCACCATAAATATAAGGCTTTCCTAATTTCTTTGCATATTCCTTTATAAAAAGGATTAGACACGCTTATCATTCAACACTTTCTATATCAACTTACAATGAGAGCATACACATTATCTGAAAAGACAATAATCTTATCTCCTCTTCTTTCATGATAATTGATTAAATACTGGCATGCTTGGAACTTTTTGGGGTTCATCACATAAAGTAATGTTCGCTTTCGAGAATTCTCATATAAATATTCCTTGTAGAACTCAGGAGTCATTGGGCACCATACTTCTGCACATTGAACATTAGCGATATGACCACGACTGGCCAAATCCATCCAATTCGCTTCATAAAGCTTAGGACCGATTAAAAAGTTCAGGTCATCAATCTTTTCATCTTCACGCACCAAGGTAGCAGTGAGCCCCAATTTAGCATGGGCTGCAATTGTGGTTACCACAGTACGAAACATATTTGCAGGAACAACGTGTACTTCATCAAGCAGCAAGAATCCCCATTCACGAGATTCCAAAAACTCCATCATTTTTTGCGCATCATACGATCTTTTACGCTTATTGGCAACCATAGAATAGGTTGATATTACGATACCAGAAGCGCCAGAAAACTTTTCTTTGCAGTCAGAAGTGAAAACGGCAACTTGATTTTCTTTAACACTGCTCCATTGCAAAAACTGTTGTTTCCACTGCATGACAGATACTGAAGATGTACACAAGACGAGACAGCTCTTCTTGATCGTACAGGCAGCAGTGATTCCTACAAGTGTTTTACCCGCACCACATGGCAAAACAATGATACCAGAACGAGCACGACCATTACCAAACATCTTGGAAAGACTCTTTTCCTGATATGGACGAATTGTCGTTGTTGGCTTGAGATCGATTTCTAGATTTGCGTTCACCGTGTCATTTCTGAAATCATATTCTTCCAACATTGGATAATCGATATCATTACATCGTTTCTTGATATTCTCAACGTGTTCTGCAGCAATTTCAAAAGAATGAACCTGTTCGCTTCCAAAATCGTCTTCTTCGTCCTCTTTGTCTATGCCAACAACAGCTCCAAAATATTTTTCTTCCTCTTTTCTACGCTCAATTTCTTCGGCAGTCAATTCTTTAGGCTTTTCAGCATTTACATCCTCTTTCGGCTTCTGAACTCCTGAAATAGTCAAATCTTTTCCTGTTGGCTTAGAACTGACCAAAAGCACGGCTGAACCTGGTGGCGCACTAATGACCTGATCGTTCTCATCACGGACGACACGACCTGAGCTGATAACAGGATCTTTGAGAAGCATCTGCAAGGTTTCCGGATGTGAAGATTCAACAAAGTATCGATTGTGTTTTAATACGAGCTTTACTTTGCCATAGGATAGTGTACATTGACGTATAAACTGTGTAATTGAATCTGGTACTGGTACTTTACTTAGACGATTTAACACTTCAATTATATCCTCTGTTTCTAATCCAACAGATACTGCTGCGTAGAGTGAGTATGGCGTCAACTTGTATTCATGAATATGAGCTGGTCTGTGTTGTTTTCAATTAGTTATTTCATAAAGATAAGACGGTCATGTCCTTACCGACTCACTGGTTCACTAATAGCAACCAAAAAATCTTGAGCTTGTTCGGCAATAGGTGAAAATCCTTCAAGGATGATGTGACCATCTTCTGGACTGATCCATAAAGGTCTCGATTCATGGTCTTTCTTTAAAGGAAGGTATGTGTAATCTTCTTTGCCAAAGATGTGCGAAATGAAGTCTGTCTTATTTTCTAAATTATCAATGTGTGGTTTCAAGGCATTGATTTCTAAATTTGCATTCTTTGGAACTATTGTTTGTTTCAATAAAATTAGAATGAACAAGTGAATTATTCCTGTTCAATTACCGTATAATTTGGATTGTACTGAAGCATCTAATTGGACATCGTCTTCATCGTCACTATAAGTTTCTATATAAATGAACTCAATTAATACACATGTGCATATATACGCACATTGCGTAAGCACCTTCGATCTTTCTTTTGTTGCTCATCAAAATAAATTGTGGACAAGCAAAAAAAGGGTTGAATTGAAACTAGCCGCAGCAAGTGCATTTAATTGAAACTTGTAAAAAATACCTAAAATGTATGTAATGTCACATGATGAGGACTGTTCTTTTCTTCGCATGAGCATCTTTCAGCTAATGCTACGGGGCGTGGGCTGTAATTTCATTTTACAATTTCACACGACCAAAGCCTCTACCTAACCTAAGGCTGTCCAGTATGAATATCCATTAATGTAAAATACATTTGAAATGATCTTGGTTCTTTATTGATCGAACTGACAACATAAAATTAAGATAAATAAATGAATAACAACATTTCTTTTTTATCTCCTCCTTCTTGAAAGAAACAAACCAAGGTGGTGACTTTATAAATTCATGTTTAGCTCGACGCTATACATTGAAACGTTTTGTTGGCGACATCACAGATAGTGGCTAAAGGTAGCGCCCATATCATTAACCACTGATTGAAGAAGTAGCAGGCAAGCTGAAAAGATTAGCCGAGGAAAAACAGCTTTTAAAAGTAGAATAGCAAACAGAGAGTATAGCGTAGATAAGGCAAGTAAAAAGAATAACACATCTTATTATTTTTGCTTAAAGAGAAGAGATGCTGAGGTAAATACGCGTTTACGTTAGAAATTAGCACTAGTTCGATTTTAACTAATACGAGTTCTATAGAATAATGAAACTCAAAGAAACAAAAATCGACGCGAATTCTGCAAATACATAAAGTCAAGACTATGGAGATTACACTTTGTAAGTTTGGAAGGTAAATTCTTTTTGAATAGCTTCATTAATTAAAATTTTGTAGTTTAAGTAAAAATTCGGTATTGGACATATCCATAACAACTCCAGGCTCTCGGATCCCTTTTGTTTCGAGGAAAATAAATTAAAGACAACATGAACAATAGCTTCGGATACAAAAATGAGGAGGGCGTACTGAAGAGCAATCTAGTGAAAAGCTTTGTAAGGTTAAGTTGCCAATAAAAGATTGATAACCAAGATCACCGAGTGTAATTGTTAGTGCTACATAAAAAAAAAGTGTGGGTGTTTTTGAATACGATGGTAATGAACATCAGAAAGCTAATGTAGTGTGTTAAACTGACTACAGATAAATTCTGGTTAGAAAAGGCAATTAGACATCAATTGACATATTATACAGGATGTATACTTTTTAATCTTTTCGTAGCTTTGTAGTCAACAACTTGTATATGCAGTATTCATGAATGTAAAGCGTTTTACATTGCGTATATCATATCATCAATAGTTACAACCAAAGGGATCGGATACCTTTCCGATTTCCGGCCTTTGAATTCCATGTGTTTGAAAATGTCAGCCCTGTAGGCTTATCTTTTTACTGCATTACTGCCGTGTTCAAGAATACTTTCACATATTCGTGTAACAACTACATAGTCTTGTAAACTGCATTATCATCAAGAGAAAGAACATGGATAAAAAAATGTATATTCTTCTTGGAGAGCATGATAAAGATGTCAGTTTTATACATGACGTGTCACTTATTTTTATTTGTTTATTTAGAAAAGATAAAACAACATTCGTGCTGATAGTAATTTGTTGAAGCTTCAGGTTAAAAGAAAAACAACATGCATTTACGTCAAGCCATTTGTTATATACTTTTCTTTGGTTACCATAGTAATGCTTTTTTTAATTATAAACGAAAAAAAAAGGACTCGAGTAATTTAATATGATTATTACGCTTTTATACGTGGATTATTTATACAAGCAAAGAAGTAAAAGAGTAAACACACTCAGAATGAAAATGAGAATAGGAAAGGAACCCGCCTCGAACGGATTGGAAATAGCCCTGTGGAACTCTAGATACACACAATCACTCGTAGAACTTTTTTTTTAATAAGTAAATGTATAAGCCAAATTAATCTATTGAATCTTGTTTAAATCCAAAGTAAAGAAAAGAAAAAAAAAAAAAGAGGAGAAATCGTTTCAACCTTTGGAATACCTGTTTGGAATGTATGAAAAAAAAATAAATGATATTTCATTACATTGAAGCGTATTACAAATGAAATCTTATTTTCAGCAATTATGCTATTTAATTTCAATTATTATCGAACCCGCATCAAGCACTGGCATCATGTCTAGAAAAAACATCAGCTTATATATATATATTTCTAGTCCATTTGGCTTTTTAACATCATCTTACTCTCCTTTTTATTACAATCAAATGGAGTCATCTCACGGAGGAATCATGATTCATGAATAGTTCAAACCTGTTTTTTATAAAGTATTTGACATTTATGAATATCGTGATAATAGTGTGATATGTGTTACATGGAACGGCCAAAGCTGAAGAAAAACTTGGCCCAAACAATGTATTTATGTACTTCCCTTGACTATTGTTCTTTTATTGTTTCAAAAGTATTTGACAAAGAAAGTTATTGACTATTCAAAAGGATATTAAAAGTTTCCCTTTGTCATGTATTCGGCTTGTATACTTCCGTACTGTTGAACATGAAAACCAAATAGGTTGCACATATGATGCACAGCTGGGCATAAACCGTTAGTTTACAAACTTAAAACTCCTTCTTATACAACAAGGCACTGGAATATATTTGTATATAAACAAACAAAAGTACACACGCACACCATACACACACACACACATATGCAGCACACTCCAGGATAAGACGATCCGTTCGGTCGAATTTCTTTTTCTTTCTTTTTTTTTCCTTCTTTCTTTGCAACACCAATAATGACTACTTCAGTAAAGTCATTTACGCACTTGTTGACTTCCACCAAAAGAGCAATATCGAAATTAAATCGTCGTATATTCATACATCATCAGAAAACATTGCATCTAAATAAATTAAGCATGAATCAATTACTACAAGAAAGTATTGTAGATCATGACATGTGTCCACAGGAACTATTTGAGATGGGAGAAAAATATCTATTTGGTCGCTCGCATAAAAATCTGGATCATTCCTTTGCCGTCTATTGTCTTCATAAAGCTTCTTCCATGAACCACTCCGGTGCCCATGCCGTCCTTGGTTACTGTCATGAGTTCGGCTTAGGTTTCCCAGTCGATTTCCAGCAAGCAGAGAAACATTATGTCTTATCAATCAAAGCCGTCTTGACCTCAGAAGATGACAAGGATGAGAAAATCGATCAAATGGAGCTAAGTGATGCCACACTCATGGCTGTCGCACGATTGGCTTTCCTTCGCAAATACGGTCGCCCCGGCGTTCAAATCAACAGAGTAGAAGCCGAATATTGGGAATCAAAGATAAATGCTCGTGGTCCTGATGCGATCAGGTGGATACGACGTGCGGCACAAGAAGATCATTGCTCATCTGCTCAATACTGTTTGGGTACTTGCTATTATGACGGTATCGGTGTTTCAAAAAACGAGAGAGAAGCATTCAAGTGGTACGAACTGAGCGCAAAGCAAGGCAACCCTCGTGGACAAAGCATCCTTGGTTACTGCTACGGTGAAGGCTTTGGTGTTGAAAAAAACGAAGCACTTGCTGTTGAGTGGTACAGGCTGGCAGCTGCTCAAGGAGAAACTACAGCCGCTTACAACATTGGCTACTGCTATGAAGACGGCATTGGTGTGCCCAAGAATCATATAGAGGCTGTCAAGTGGTATAGGCTTGCTGCAGAACAAGGAAATGCATTTGCTCAAAACTCATTAGGATACTGTTATGAAGACGGCATTGGCATAATCCAAGACAAGACCAAGGCTATCTACTGGTATCAGCTATCGGCAGAGCAGGGCTATGTATGGGCTCAGTGCAACCTTGGCTATTGCTACCAAAATGGCATTGGCATCGAAAAGGATGTCGTCAAAGGCGCATATTGGTACAGTCAGGCGGCTATGCAAGATCATGCAAGAGCGCAGCATAATCTTGGGTTCTGTTACCAAAATGGCATAGGTGTCGACAAGGATCTGGTCATGGCTGTGTACTGGTACAAAAAAGCTGCAGATCAAGGAAATATCTTTGCTTATCACTCACTTGGTTACTGCTACCAGAATGGTCTTGGCGTTGAAGTTGATCAAAAGAAATCGTTTTACTGGTACATGCGTAGCGCCGAAAATAATCATGCACCTGCTCAACTTTCTTTGGGCTTCTGTTACCGTAATGGCATCGGTGTTGACAAGAACGAGTATGAGGCCGTCAAATGGTTCCGTAGAGCTGCTATTCAAGACAATCCTCTGGCTCAGAACTCTCTTGGCTTCTGCTATGAGGAGGGCATTGGAGTTGAAAAGGATGATAAAATGGCAGCATACTGGTACCTCAAGGCTGCCAAGCAAAATAACCCTTGGGCTCAATGTAATTTGGGATTTTGCTATGCTAATGGTATCGGTGTACCCGAAAATCAGACGAGAGCCGTGTATTGGTATCATAAAGCAGCACAACAGAATCACGCAAGAGCACAAGATAAGCTAGGTGTCCATCTTCAAGCAGGCATCGGGTGTCGCCAAAACCTTGCTTTGGCCGTGCGTTATTTCCGTCTCGCAGCTCAACAAGGTCAGGTGGCAGCTCAGTATCACCTGGCCATGTGCTATGAAAAAGGATTAGGAGTCGAAAAAAACTTACATGAGGCCCTAGTTTGGTTTGAGTGTGCCTCTTTGGTAAGCTTAACATACTGTCACGTTGATCTTGTAACTTACATGCTTTAAATATATAGGCTGGATGCAGAAATTCCTATCAGCATCTTGTTCAGCTCTTACTTCGCTATTGCCTTGAACATGCCTCGATTATTCAGAGAGCAGCTGAAAATAGTTCATCATCTAATCTTTTGAGCTGGTCCAGCAAGAGAAATGGATATCCACTATGTTGGATTTCTGGTTATGCTGCTCCAGCTGCTTAGGAAAGAAAAATTAATTTACATACATATACTCATATACCAACATACACACACACACACATAAGCATAGATCGTAATACCTCATTTCTTTTATACCTATCCTTCATTTAATTATTAGCTGCATTCTCTAATTTATTCCAATAAACTTTATTTGTTAAAGAGACTCTTCTACAATTCCTAAATTTAGGCTTTTTCTTTTATATGAAAATAGGTAAGCAAGAGCACAGCGATTAGAAAAAGCAATTCTTTTTGTATACAAAGACTGTCAAGTGACATATGTCTTTAATTCAGTAGAACTACTGAATTAAAGACAAGTATCTGTAATAAAGTATAAACTAAGCACATGGTAGAATTTAAGACTAGATGAATCAGATGCATTGATAATTAGACACGTAGAGTATTTCATAACAAGAATCACTGAGGGAATTTTTTAATGTTTCAAGCCGCTCTTCAAAGTCCTCCCGTTTCCCTTTGCAAACAAATTCAAACGCCGATAAGCGTCCAATTTTAAGGTGTTGGTGGTCATCATCTCATGGGCTCCCTCCTTTAATAACTCGCAACGTGTATGTATCCAAACAATCAAAATGGATAGGGCAGTCGTCAGTCGATGTATGTGTATTAGGAGGATGGATGCATGAGTTTGGATGGATAAATAGATAAAAAAGAAATGGATGGATATCAACTGTCAGGCGTATGTTCGGGAATCGTGCAGTAATTTTCCCTTCCAATTGCCCAATTATACATTGAGCAACAGACACACACACACATATATATATAGACAAACTGACAAATAGAGATAGAGACGATAGAAACAATAAATACAAAGACACAAAAGACGGCTTCCCTATCCCATTTTGTATAGATAAACCCTTTTTAAACATCTTGCTAACTTTTTTATATTTTACCAGCTTGTCAATATGGCTTCCAAGATTGTTAAACCTACCGGTGCTAAACCCGATGAACTTGAACTCTCTGTTGCTCAAGCTCTCTTAGACTTGGAATCCTCTGTCGCTGACTTGAAGAAGGAATTGCGCCCTCTCCAAATTACTGCTGCCAAGGAGGTAAGTTTAATAAAGAGTTTGAAGGGAAAAAGAGACTGATAGTGTATTCCTAGGTCGAACTTGGTGGTGGTAAGAAGGCTATTGTCATTTTCGTTCCCGTTCCTCTTCAACGTGCTTTCCAAAAGATTCAAGTCAGACTCACCCGTGAACTCGAAAAGAAGTTCTCTGACCGCCACATTGTCTTCGTTGCTCAACGTCGTATCTTGCCTGTTCCCACTCGTCGTACCAACAACAAGCAACCTCGTCCTAGAAGCCGTACCTTGACTGCTGTTCACGATGCCATCTTGGATGATATGGTCTTCCCCACCGAAATTGTTGGTAAGAGACTCCGTCAAAAAGTTGATGGCTCCAAGACCCTCAAGGTCTTCCTTGACGCCAAGGATGCCACTTCTCTCGAATACAAGCTCGACACTTTCTCTTCTGTTTACAAGAAGCTTACTGGCAAGGACGTTGTCTTTGAATTCCCTACCGCTGTTGATGCTTTCTAAATAAATTATATGCACATGTAATGTAAACAGATTCAATTGAAACGCTCTTGAGACTTGAGATTATAGACAATAGGTTGAAGTGTGATGTCATTTGTATTCATGTAAAAAGGTACGAGTGATAAAGTGTTGTCAATTTATCTTGGCTGTGGGTATTCCAAGATATATGAGTGCTGTATTTAAATAAGGGAGAAAGTAGGGGCTATGTATATTGAATGAGAGAGAAAGATAAAGAGAAGAGGAAGAGAGCATACACATATATATGCATGTGGCGTGTATGGGAAGAGATGATGAACCACAAAGTAAAAGGGAAGAAGTAATCTCCGCTACATAATCTTGTCGCTTTCCCTCTTTCTCTCTTTTTGCCTTATTCTTGCTCATGTCTTTCCCAACAGAAATTCTAAGGGAAGTAGGGTCTTATTTATCCACAGCAGATAAAGCGTCATGTATACGAGTGTGTTATTCGTGGTACAGCTACTTTTTGGAGTTACTCTATAACAAAGTACGCATCAGATCTCGACATCAATTTCGTCTATTCTTTCGCACCATTCAAGAGTCCTCAAGCATTAGCGATCCTCTAGGCGATCATGTGAAAGAACTCTTGTTTGACTATGATTCATTAGGCGATGATTCCAAATTTGTAGGCATTACACGAGACGAATTAGAAAGTTTTCCCATGTACTTTAGACAGCTACAACTACTAGAATTCGATCCTAGACTATGGAAATACATGCGTTGTTCTGAATCATATAGTCAATTTAAAGCAATTCAGCATGTTCCAACTTTAAACCGTATACCATTCTTTCAGCTTATTATAGACAACTTTGGTTCACAATTAACTTATTTATCCATTAGTGACGAAGTATTCGATCGATTTGCCAGCACTGATCTTCTCACCTCTCTTTGGTCCCGTGTGCCCAGGGTAGAGAAACTTGTCTTGAAAGGGAAAAACTATGTACCGTTGGATACAAAGATGCTTATAGCGATTGGAGCACAGTTACCACGTCTGAAGCATCTTGTCTTGAGCTGCATAACGTTACGATTGGATGAGCGAGACATGACTTCGTTCACTCGATTCCCCTTATTTAATTCGGCCTTATCACTTACTCTGGATGATGTACATATCAGCAACTGGAGAATGTTGACTTTCCTTAGCTTAGCATTCTACCATGTCAATACATTCGAATTTGATATGACGTTCGACTGGCTTTATAATGACGATGTGACGATCGAAACGTATGAAGAGTCGATCAATGCATGCATAAGTTTTGCTCAACTCAGCAATTCTCTGAAAAAGGTCAAATTTGGCAAAATCAATACCTCTGTATTTCCATTCCCATATGAAGCATTTTTTCAAGAGCTCCTGGCGACAGGACAAGAAGATGTTTGTGTAGAGATGGCTGAACAAGCATGGTGGTCGACAATTGATCCCAGTTCTTGCTTCAAGGCGGCCGTCACACTTACCGGATTACTCTCCAAGACGAGCTTAAAGTGGTCATGGACAGGGAAAAAGAAAGATGTGTCACTGTTTAAAAGTCTAGGTGTTTGTCGACACCTGACAGAGCTTCATCTGGATTGCGATGTGCCTTTACGGAATGGTCTGCGGTTGGATCTACTGTTGGAACACTGCCAGCATCTTGAGAATCTTCATATATCCCACACATTGGCAACAGTAGACAGCATAGTAGATGAAGCACCAAAAAGAAAGCATCGACTGAAAAAGTTGGAATTGGAGGAGATTATCTTGGCAGATCATCTCATGGACTATGTAGCGGACATGTGTCCAAAGTTAGACACGTTATGGTTAAAGGATTGTGTACAAGAGAAGCCAAAGAAGTCATCGTTTATTGTGATTCGACTCCCAGATCATAATTTTAAATCGATAAAGTTGAACTCATTACATCTCAACCCAGGAGGACCCATCAACAAATGTGAGGCGAATATGACAATACTCTCATTTTATGAGTCAACACGTTATGCAAATCAAAGTAAAAGAAGGCTATCAAGGCGTCGACAATGGATGAGCAGCCATATCAGTAATATTAACACGGGCAGTAATAATAACATCAATAGAAGCAATATACCACCAGCAGAGATGTGGAGATTTTACCATGTACATAAACCTGATGATTGTAAAAGAGAAGGACATAATAATAAGCAACTAAGGAGGCTCAGTACAGAAGAAACAGCCATTATTGCCAACTTTAAAATGAATGATAAAAAATGGAAGGCGATAAGAAATAGTAGTAAACGTAAACAATATCAAGAAAGAAGTTTGTGGGAAAGAGATATTCAGTTTGGAGCTGTGTTACTACTTTGTCAATCAGTAAAGGAACTAGAGTTTAATGAACTACGAGTTTAAACAAATAAAAAAGTCACACGCATAAGTGTCCTTGACTGACATTGATTACACTTTTTGCATACACTTCTTCCCACGGTTGATCCCAAATCCGGTTCCTATATCAATGTAATTTTCTTTCTTCCTTCTTTTTTGTTTTTGTTTTGTTTTTGACTTCATGTTTTGTTTAAAGAGAGCTATTAAGCATTCCTCTGCTTTTAAGCCATTACTTGTAAGAAGCCCCCTTCTTTATGACTTTTGATCACTTATACCATGGATAGGCTAGAACTTATGCCGCTACATCAAAGGGTATTGATGGCATTCAAGAAGGTGTTGTGTATTCCAATCTATTGAAAAGAGACCCTGATGAAGCATTTCGTTCACCAGAACTTGCTCATATGAGTGCAAATAACAGTAAGATACATATATAGATTAAAGATACCTGACATCAATAATAATATTATCCAAGGTGGAACAACCAAAATGAATCTATTCCAAGCTGTTAATGACGCCATGTCTATCGCACTCACAACAGATGATAAAGCAGGTACAAAGTTAGACTTTCACACAATCAAAGAGTGGACTAACTTTAGGTGATAGTCGTTTTTGGCGAAGATGTATCATTTGGTGGTGTATTCAGAGCGACATCTGGTTTAGCAGAACAATTTGGTCGTGATCGTGTGTTTAATACACCCCTAACAGAGCAAGGTATAGCAGGTTTTGCTATTGGTATGGCTGCCGTAGGACATACAGCTATAGCAGAAATTCAATTTGCAGACTATATCTTTCCTGCTTTCGATCAAGTAAAGAACACAAAATGATTTTCTCTATTGTAGACTAAACAATCCTCCCTTTTATATAATAGATTGTTAATGAAGCAGCCAAATTCCGTTATAGATCAGGAAATCAATTCAACGTGGGTGGATTAACTATCAGATCCCCTTCTTCTGCTGTTGGCCATGGCGGTCATTATCACTCTCAGAGTCCCGAAGCATTCTTCACACACTGTCCAGGTTTAAAAGTAAGTTGGTCCATTTTTTTCTCACGCCTATTCCATTAAGCTGTATGTTACACTTAGATAGTGACACCCAGAAGTCCTATTCAGGCAAAGGGTCTACTATTAGCATCCATTCGTGATAGAAACCCTGTTATATTCTTTGAACCCAAGATCCTTTACCGTGCAGCAGGTAATTTATTTTAAAAAATGATGTGTATTTTGATCTCGTGGCTTATTTGTTTTTGCAGTTGAAGAAGTTCCTGTAGGTGACTATGAGCTTCCTTTAGGAAAAGCCGAGATTTTAAAAAAGGGCACAGATGTCACAGTAGTTGGATATGGCTCACAGATATACGCCCTAGAAAATGCCATTCAATTGGCAGAGAAGAGATTACCTGGTATAAGCTGTGAATTGATTGATCTTCGAACAATTATGCCTTGGGATGTTGATACAGTGGTCGAGTCTGTCAAGAAGACAGGGAGACTAGTGATTGCTCATGAAGCGCCCAAGACTGGAGGCGTTGCAGCTGAGGTTGCTTCTACAGTCATGGAGCACTGCTTCCTCAATTTGGAAGCACCCATTCAACGTGTCTGTGGTTGGGATACGCCCTTCCCTCTTGCTTTTGAAAAGTTTTATGTTCCTAGCATGGTTAGATGTTATGATGCCATCAAGACAGCAATGGAATATTAATAAAATAGAATAAATGTACATCTTGATCTAAAAGGAACCATAAAATAAGACGCATTTTGAAAGCTAAAGCATCCTCTTACTGGCCAGGTTGTCCTAAGCTGTCTTTTAAATAAATTGCCTTTCGAAATATGCACCCTTTTTGCTTTTCTTTTCTTTAATATTACAATGTTTCACCCAACCAGAGGAGGTTAGTTTAAATACAAGTTTCTTTATAAAAAAGACTCATAAACATTATAAAGGCACACGTGGTGGAAGAGATCAAGTAAGCCAAGGCTCATTCAAAGGGAGAATAACTAAACTAAAAGCTTTTTAAAGTTTAGCTGGGAAGATGTCAAGCAAGACAAACACCGTGAAAACTATCTTGGTCATTCTCTAATGGCTCCAGTTGGTCGTTGGCAAAAGGGAAAAGATCTTCAATGGTACACAAAAAAGGCAACAAATGACGCAAAGGCAAAGGCTGACAAGAGTGAATTGCAAAAGATCAAGGAAGCAGAAGCAGAAGCTATGGCCATTGCACTGTATGTATATACACATATATATTAAAAGGAGAAAGAATATATTAACTCATACCTTATTGTAGTGGTGTTCGTAAAAAGAAGACATTGGAAAGTAAAATAACAGAAGAAGAATTAAAGCATGCACTTAATAAAGATGAAGACGAATCTGAAGATGATCAACTCAAAACAGTTGATTCTTCAGAAAAGGGCCTTGGTTATGGAAGGTAAAAAAGGAAGAAATGTTATTGTAGTCTGTAAAGAAATATTCTAATATTGAATTACTAGATCAAACCGGTTTACTGTGCCTTCAGGAAGCAACGTAGAAGTCATGAATATCGACAGGTCAACAATAGCTGATCAAGCTTACGCTGATAATGTAGCTTCAACAAATGGGCTAGATTCATATAATCAGAGTGACAGCAAGGTTGATAAGCACCATAAAAAGAAGAAGAAGAATTCAAAAAAACATAAGCACAAGAAACATCGCCATAGTCACAGCGACAGTGATGATAGTCAAGATGATTATAAAAGATCTCATCGCCACAGTAAAAGAGGAAGAAGCCGCAGTCCTGTAGAAAGTAACCGATATCGAAGAACAGAGTCCCCAGAGAGATACTCAAGACACAGAAGAGATGACCGAGAGTATAGACGTGAAAGAGATCGTAGCACGAGTAAACATCGATATGAAAGAAGTAGGGAGAGACGATCGCCTTCACCTTACAGTGGTAGAAGAGATAGGTATGATAGAGATTCTCGAAATTATTCACCAAGAGACAAAAGGAGAACAAATAGAACAAGATCAAGAGAGCGACCATCATCGCCTTTGGATGAAAGAACAAGATAAATAAAAAGCATAGTTTCTACTAGTAGAAGCAGATAATTAGTATTGTTCTAATTAAAAAAGGTCTCCGTCTCTCTTTTGAATTTGGTATTGATTTCATTTTGTATGACTTGTGCGAGTCTGAATGTCACAATAGATCATTAAAGCATACAGAGGATCATACTGTAAAAACTTTAATCAGATAAGGATCGCAAGTTATGATATTGTCTCTTTCCCAGGCAGATTCATCATAATATTGACAAGTTCATTAAAAAGTTAAACCTTGTCTTGATAAAAACATATTACAATAAGACAACCAACAGACGTCATTACACTACATAAAGAGAACATCATTGCAATAGAAACATCTTCTATCTAAACACAAAGGGGGAGGGGCAATTAATACAGTTGATGATATCATGCTTAACCTATTACCTGCCAAATGATAATACCAACACCTAAATTCATTGGTATTCTGATCAATGTCATTATGACAGCCCGTGTTTCTTCTGGAATACACTCTGCTTTTAGAGAAGCAATACTAGGATAGTATAACCCTGTGGTGAACTCAAAGAGATGATATGCCGCAGCCATAAGAAATGCCTATTTACATGAATAAGCCATAGATATAGATTGAATGTGTGCCTTACCGAATACTGCCCATAGTACGTCATCATCATAAAAGAGCAAGATGCCAAGCCAAGAGCGATTATCAGTAGCTTTTCCTTTGATGTGATAGATAATAGGCGTGTGCCATATCTATTTAGCCGTTCACATAATTGAAATACTAAGGAACCTGCCATTACAGCAAACATCATGGTAGAAAACAGATAGCCAAGAGAAATGTTGCCTACACGTACATATCATTTAGTATCTTTTTTTTTTATAGGTAAAGTATGATGATTACTGTTTTCTGCAACACTCTCAATGGCTGGTGTGTACAACAATACAAATATGTACATTGAACATTCAAACAGTGTCTGTGCAATGGCAAGTACCATAATGTTTCTACCTAGAATAATATTAAAATAAGCCTAAATATCACCCTGTTTAACCTTTACTCTGAAACATGATATATATTCCTTCTCTTAAGCTTCTTTGTAAGCTCTTACGTTCCTTCTTCCAAAGAAAAAAAAGTTTATATATTGTAGCTAAAGAAATATAAACTTACCATTTGATCAGTTCCATAATTTTCAGCCCATGAGGATACTATCATTGAGCAAACAATAGCCTGCAAGACGATTGAGGCAACATAAGGAGATTTAAATCCCCATACATCCACTAGTATATTCGCAAATACTCCTGCAGCAATGGCAGCACAGCTGTTAAGAAAAGTACATAGTGCAAATGTACGTGCTCTCCATTCAGCAGGATAGCCTCTTGACGCATGTTCTGAGACATACCATGCTTCAAACACGCAATATAAAAGTGCTGTTGAAAGTCCTGATAGCACATGAGAAACGAATAGTAATGGATATGCGTTTATAAGACGAAGGAGAAGTGATGCAATCATAGTAAAGCAGAAAATAATGCATACACGTTTACGCCCACTATATGTTTCAATAAAAATTAAACATGCATATACACAAAGGAATAGCTTAATGAAAATTACTAAACATCTGCTAAACTCCCAATGGCTGTCCCTGCAATGGCACTACTGATAAATCCTGTCAGGAATAGCATAGATATCGATGTTAATCCGAGACCATAAGACTGATAAAGCTTATACAAATAAGGGCCCTGTAGCCAATCAGTGCCTAAGTGTGTGCTTAAAGTGCTTAGTAACAATAGGGTTAACGCACCAAGTCATTTACCCATCACTAATGTGTATACAATCAAGTACTTCCACTGAAAAGACTTGAAAGTCTTTGCCAGCTTAATTTGGTTTTCTGCATTTAGCTCGAAATCAATGGTGATTCCATTCATCTTGAGCTAAAGAAGAAACTAAAAGAGTTCAACTTATCAAGTACAGAAAAATGAATATCGCTGTTTCAAAGTTAACATTGGCACACTTTCTAAAAATAGTCTATGCAAAGTTAAAATGAAATTGATATGAGTGCCCATCCACACTTGTCCTTGTGTATTATTGTGCTCCCGTTCAGTGTTGTTGAAATCAATTAACGCAAAGAGAACGGAGTTGCATTTCATCAGGTATCCACAGTGCCGTATTTTGCACCTCTGATGACGAGGATGTAAGGCAGGATGCACTTCGTGTCGCTTCGTCATATAGACCGTTTAGGAGTCAAAGATGCCTCAAAGTTTGCAGCAATGGTTCAAAATCCTATTCTTGTGATTCTAATCAAAGCGCAAACAGAATGATTAATCAAGACAATGCGTAACAAGTTGTAATATTGGCGCTATATCATCAGATGTTATTATACATTCGCCTTTACATTGCATAAAGTGAAAGCGAACAGAAGAAGTCGCTATCCAAGTTTTCTTGCAAAACGAAAAGACATAAACTCACCGCTGTTATACGTTTAAACGGATTTTTATTTATAAATAATTAAAACCTCTAATGGGCGCACGATCGTAATATTACATCTTTCCTGCCCGAGGCAGTTCATAAAGGAAGGATGGTGACTAAGAAACCCTTTTGGGATCAAGGGTAAAAATGTTTTGCAAGGAGTGAATGGGATCAAGTGTAAGATACACTAGTGA
>JAMYHX010000177.1:0-77735 GCA_025529335.1 Rhizopus sp. PT2906
CGAGTGACCTCTTCTTGGAGCTGGTATATTTCCACCTGCAGTAACGTTATGCCAACGATTATTCTGGATATCAAACAACAGGAGCGAGCTCATGGAAACAGGGTTTAGTGTGAGATTATCTGCTGGATTAGCCACGTCATGAGAATATATGACACCGCCAGTAATCAGAATATATTTATTGGAAATAATGGTGGCCGTATGATCAATGCGAGGAGGCGGATTGTTTTCTACAGAAGGACGGCTGATGGTCCAAGTCTATGAAATACAAGGTTTATGACCGTGCACTTCTCTTTTGCTTGTATACGTACATTAGTGTCAATAACAGTCCACGTGTTGTAGTAAATGGGAGGACCACCATAAGTTGATACATCACTATCGTTAACAAAGTAAGTCGCAACAGAATAGAGCTGGCCATTTTAGTCTACCTTACACCACCCCATAGCCATACTCGACCTTCGTTATCGGATACTGCAGTATGCTGTTTTCTAAATGACAAAAAGAAGAAGATGTTGATCATAATCTTTTCGCTTTTCTCTCTCTCTCTTTCTTTTGTGTACCTTCTTGCTAGCTGCTCTCCTTTCAAAGACGAAGAAGCCCATGTTCCTTTTTGAATATTGAAATAGATGTTTTGTGCTTTATTTAAATTTGTGCATGAGCCTCCATCAATGAAAAAGTAATCGCTTATTGGTACATGTGTTGCAGCAAAAAATGAAAGCGGTGCTGTTACGTTATCTGGATCATTGCCCTTGAATGATGACCAAGCTGGTTCAATGGTATTCCATGGACGGCTTAAACCTAGAGTGTACATTGAATCGGTCATTGTGCTTGCTACCTGTTGTCCGCCGTAGCATATAAGTTCTCCTTTTGCTTTTGATAGAACACATCCTATTCTTTTACAAGATTAATTTTCTTTTTGCCTATAGAAAACAACAAAACTTGCCATTGCCCCATCTTGGTGTTGGTTTCATATTTTGTGTTTGAGCTTGTATGCAAGCAAAGATGAAAAAAATAAGTCCAAAGGTTACGAGAAGCATCTATTGAATACTTGGACACGAAGAAACAAGTTGATAAAAGAGAGAAAAATGTAAAATATAATAAGGAATCAACAAATGATTGGGTGTAGTTATGACAAGTTGGGAAAAAGAAAAAAAAAAGGAGCGTATGGTTCTCTTTCTTTTTACGATAGTATTCATTTAACCATCACTAGTATTATATAATTCATTTGTATACCTTTAGAAAGGGTATCTGTACGAATGTGTTTACATATTCTATCTTTTAGATCTAAAGAATATTCTGTAAACTGTCATAATACCTAAGGAGACATGAGCCACAACTGACTTCATGTGGGTGTCCTACATGCCGATAGTATGTACCGATACTTTAAGAAAAATTATTATCAAGACGGTGTATGGAATTGCCTTTTTATATGGTACAAGCCTTCCATTTACATAAAAAGAGGGAGAGCTAAAATCTATACACATTTATTCTCATATGATGTTTGATAAAGCATCAAGAGCAATATCTTGCAGAACAGTCAAGACACAGCTTTGAATACTTGAGAAGCAGATGATGAAAGTATCATTATGCTTTGTACTTGCACTACTTTAAGGCCAATGATCTGTTCTTTAACACAAAGAACAAATAACAAACAAAAAGTTAGAACAATATATGCCGTAAGGGTAACCGAGGCGCTCAAAATAATATAAAATTTGTTAATGAAAACACAAATATTAAAAGATAGACAGTTCATTATTTTTTGAAAGAAACATAGAACTAATGATTAGACATTTTCCCTTCCATAACCATAAAAAGACCAAGGGAGTATTGTTTGTTAATTTCATTAAATATACAAAATAAGGAAGCAGAAAAGTAAGAAAATAGTAGAATCAAAAAGTTATAAAGTCAATATGATCACAGTTTTTTAAAGAATTTATTAATTTTATTTCCATAAATTTCTTTTTCTAGAGAGTTTTATGTCGTATGACGGCAGATCTACCTGTCTCGTCCTGATTCATATTCGAGAATGAGCTTTATAATTCTTGGTTATCCAGACTACATATGCAAGGTCTGTTTCAACCCCTTCTTCTGCGCAGTCATTGTTGTTGCGGGAACTGATCACTTTTAGTTGGCAAGTGTAATCGCTAGGGGAGGAAGAGTTTAATGACATAGCCCGTGTCAAACTAAACTACTTATAAGTATTTGCCACATCAATTATGCAAATTTATCCAATATGATGACCCCCTTTCCATATTGAAAAAGGCAGCTCATTCTTGGTGTGTTGTTTTTTGATATATCCTAAAGATCACTCACAAGAGTTATTGAAGTCTTGTAATCTCTGTGATGCAAGCACTTTGCTGTTCTTGCAGTTTGTTTCTATTACCATGCTTGATATCTCTCCTACTTCATACTTTACATCTAATGAAATACTTTACCTTCTCAAGAGGAAAAATTGGGAGCTTATGAAAAGCATCAAACTGTATAATTTGCATATAAAAGTATCTTGGAAACAATTTGTTATCTCATATGCTCAAATCAGCCTTCGTGAGTTGACAAAATGACTCTGACTTCAGCTCATAATGAAAGATACTTCTTATGTATATTCTTAAGGAAAACAAAGCCAGCATTAATATATAGCTTTATTCTGTAACTTACCATATGTCTCTGAAAAGAGCAGTAGTGATGGTTTGATGCCTAGTACATCAATTGGTGTGATGATAACCATTATCTACCTGATCATAATGTTGACCGTCCACAAAGATAGTTGGCTTTCCAAAATAATTAGATTACTTCGTTACTGATAAGTATTAACCATGAAAAGGTGAAAGCACTCTCAAACATATGGCAGATTCTTCAAGAAAATACCACTGAATAACTGTATGCCAATATGAGCAGGAAAAAGGGAAGCATTGTGAAAAGTTTAAAAATGCCTTTGGAGAGGTATTTAAAATCCGCTTTCATCGAACAAATAACAACATTAAAGCCGTCTGGAATCAAACGTTTTTTACAACACATGTCTACAGATCAATCATTAACTTGGGATAAAAACCTCTGTGAATTCTTTAAAGAAGTTGGACTAATAGAAACAAGCGAATGTCTAAGATCAGAGCTTGTTATTCTTTCACGCAGTCATTTGGAAAAGCTACCTGACGAATTAGAAAAGTTAGTGACAAGACTGATAGAATGCCTAGAAAGGCATGTACAGGCCAAAGAGGACATAATAGAAAAACCAGAGAAAGAACATAAGGATCTGCTAATCAGAAAACGTAAACATTCAGAAACAAACGAGGAAGAAGAACAGGAACGAATTAAGCGAATGGAAAGTGAACAGGTTCAAATACGAGCAACTGCTAAAGAGGTAGATCAGCGAGTGAATACGTTTATACAAGGAAAGAGAAACGAACTAGACGAAAGCAATCGAACAGAATTCCTTAATCGAATCAATCCTTCTGCTGAAGATGTAACATGTGCAAGAACAGACGCAAGAGAGATAAATCGTAATATACAAATGAAGTTTGATATCGTAAATAATGAGGATGGTCCACTTGCTCGTTCAACCATAACAGTGGGGAATAAGCATACAGAGAACCATACAGCCACAGCTGCAGATCCGATAGAACGTATAAATAACATGGAGCAACACTTAAATATTAGACTAGACCATAATGCAAAACCACCGTTTTCAATATTTGAAAGAGTCAAGATACTCGAAAACACCTTGATGGAAATAGAGCGTGAACATCCACGGTGGGCTGCGGTTCATTTCAATCAACCCAATCGAACCTTCCCGCCACCTCCACCGATCACGTATATCACTCGGCCACCCTCTGAAGATGGATATACATCCACAAAAATTAACACTGCACCACCGCAGCCGAGAATGCTAAAGGCAACAGGAAGAGCAAATTCTTCATTAACAAGAGCTGTGGTCGAACAGCTAAGTAGACAACAACAGCTATCAGATGCAATGTCTGACTCACATTTATAAGTTGAATAAACGCATACACATTATTGTTTATCTAAATTTCAAGCTTAAAAGTATAATAATCAGGATCAAAATGATGTACACGGACATAGCCATCTTCACCACCACTTGAGTAGCCGGTTCCTTCTGGGTGAACAGCAATTGTATTGATAGGACCAAAGTGACCTCTAACACGACCGATTTCTTCTTCTAAAATCTTGTGATAGAATCTACTTTCGAATTTACCCTGTCTAGCAGAGGTTGTTGTTACGCTCATCGCATCTTGACCACCACCAATGATAACAAATTCTTGGTGTTTAGGTATAATGGATGCAGAGTTAAGAGGCGTATCTGCAGTATAAGTCTTCTTTATGTCTAATGAAATAGGGTCGATAATCTTTGCGCTCTTGTCTTTTGCGGATGTGATAAAGTATGTACGATCGATGCTGAACTGCATGTCAGATAAAACGCTGTCATGAGCTTTAATAGACTTGACCTTTTCTTTGGCCTTCCAATCCCATTGACAAATAGTACCGTCTTCATGACCGGTGATGATATACTTGTCCAAATAAGTCCATCCAGCTACAACAGCCTTAGCTCCTCCGTTGTTGGTAATGGTGACAATTGGTGTATCAGATTCTATTGGCAGATGTGCGTCAGAGAGTAGATACGCATTTATCAGCATAGTACTTACGAGTTCCGTTGATATCGTTGTTGATAGGATAAACTGTTACAGTGCCTGAGTAACCCATACGTTCCTCAGTGACGCATAAAACCATGGAACCATCTTCACTAAATTCCACACGCTTAACCGCTGTCTTAAATTCCCAAGTCTTCAAACAGCGTCCAGTTTGAACTTGCCAAAGTTTACAAGAGTTGTCTGCTGAACCGGTGACGAGCAATGTTGAATCAGCTATTTACATTTAAAAAAGAATAAGAATCTCGCATCATCAATCTCTTTTAATTTAATAATACCGTTCACATCAATTGTCCAAATACTTCCTTGGTGTCCTGTGTAGGTACCTAATCGTTCACCATTATGAGAGTACCAAACATTGGCAATTTTATCTTTAGAGACTGTAAAAAGCAAATCGCCTTCTCTGTTGTATTTGATCTGAGTCAATGCACGAGTGTGGCCTTGGAGTAGAATGGGTCTCATTATGCTATAGTTAAAAGAGAGGAACTCGAAAAAAAAAAAAAGTAAAAAAAGAGGCTTTAACGTCTGATTTCATATTCCGACAAGAAAACCTGTCTCAATGGCCAATCAAGCTTGTGACAATACACTACAGGATGCTATTGTACAGAGAATAAATGGAAAAACACGATTGATATGGGCATATATGCTAATTGATCTATTGATGCTTTTAATTGAATTGTAATTGTTTACTATTGGACGAAAGAGGACAATTCTCCCCCCTCCCCTCCTTTTCAGATAAATGTTAGCTAGATGTGGGAGTAGCCGAGAATATGCCTGGTTTTATTAATATGAGAGGATGCTGTCATATGTATTGATCTTACCGAGTATTGGTAAAAATTGAATTAGATAGACTTTTGAACCATGGTGAATTTTACACTTGTACTCTATGCTTGTCATTGTGGGAAAGCCCAGAGAGAGAAAAACAGATAATGATTAATATGTAAAAAGTCTTTTTACAATGGTAACCAGCAACATATTATAAGAAAATATCTTGAATATCTTGTAAGCAGACGGTAAATAAAACAAGGAGTTCAGCTTCCACATTTACTAGTACTCTATCCGAAGTTGTTCCATTCAAAACATATTGTCTCTACTTGTCTTGTTTAATATGATTAGTACACATATGTACGTAAAATTATAAATATAAAACTATGCTTTATATTGGCTTTTCTTTTTATCTGCTTATTCTGATATTAATTAGATGAAAAGGTTCACAATAGATCAAGTTGCAAAGCACTCTAGTGAAAATGACTGGTAGCAATTATAAATACGTGAATACACCCCTTTTTCATTTTATCTCACTGCTAAATAATATATGAAAGCTGGATTATTATTCATGACAAAGTGTACGATGTAACAAACTTTTTAAAAAGACACCCTGGTGGAATGAAAGTGCTCCTAAAAGTTGCTGGAACTGACGCCACTAAACAGTTTGACACATTTCACAGCTCTAGTGTTCTTCAGAAACTAGGAAAAGAATTAGAGATTGGTGAGGTTTCTGAATTGCAAGAGAAAGCTGAAGAAGAAGAAACGGTGAATCCTCTTGTTGTGGGCAAACCTTTTGGTGATATGGTCCCATTTGGTGATCCTATGTGGTATCAAGACTGGTATAGGTAAACAAGTGTTTTCAATTGTAGTAAATCTTTCCTGTCATTTACTTAAGCTTATAAAGTCCTTATTACAACGACTCGCACCGGGATCTACGCAAATTCATGCGTGAATTCATCGACAAGGAAATTATGCCATATTGCTACGAATGGGATGAGGCCAAGAAGATTCCCAAAGAAGTGTTTGTAAAGGCAGCCAAAGCTGGTCTATTTAGCTCTATTGGTCATGTTCCTACAGAGTTACTTCCGTATCGCCTTCCCGTTGGTATAAGCCCTGAAGAATGGGATGCGTTCCACAGTTTTATTGTAACAGACGAATTGTCGCGCTGCGGATCTGGTGGAGTCCTCTGGGGGCTGTGCGGTGGTCTAGGTATCGGTCTTCCACCTGTACTCCATTTTGGATCAGATTACCTAAAGAAAAAGGTTGTCAAGGATTGTCTTGCGGGTGAAAAGTTTATCTGTCTGGCAATAACGGAGCCTAGCGGTGGATCTGATGTTGCTAACCTCCAGACAGAAGCAAAAGACATGGGCGATCATTACTTATTAAACGGTGAGAAGAAGTGGATTACCAACGGTGTATTTGCAGATTACTTTACTGTAGCATGTCGAACTGGCGGACCAGGTGTAAATGGTATTTCATTTCTTTTGGTAGAAAAGGGTATGCCAGGCGTGTCTACACGTCAGATGCAGTGCTCAGGAGTATGGCCATCTGGTACTGCCTACGTTACATTTGAAGATGTCAAAGTTCCAAAGGAAAATCTTATTGGCAAAGAAAACAAAGGGTTCAAGTATATAATGTGGAACTTTAATAATGAGCGCATGAGCATTGCTATTCAAGCCAACAGGTTCGCAAGAGTGTGTGTTGAAGAATCGATCAAGGTAACAGCAACTCTTCTTTTATATTAATCTTAATGTAAATTTACATGAAGCATATGATAGTATGCGAACAAAAGGAAGACATTTGGAAAGAAGCTCATTGAACATGCTGTCATCCGTAACAAGCTGGCACACATGATTCGAAAAGTAGAAGCAACTCATGCCTGGATAGAATCCTTGGTATATCAATCGGTAAAGATGCCCATTCGTCTACTTCCTTTAAGACTTGGTGCGCCTGTGGCCCTTTGCAAAGCCCAATCTACTCGTACATTCGAATTCTGTGCTCGTGAAGCAGCTCAGATCTTTGGTGGCCTAGCTTACACCCGTGGTGGTCAAGGAGAAAAAGTTGAAAGGCTCTACCGCGAAGTCAGAGCATTTGCTATTCCCGGTGGCTCGGAAGGTAAAGAATACACACATCTCAGCCAATTACAGAACAGATGCTTATCTATTATATATAGAAATCATGCTGGACTTGGGTATTCGTCAAGCAGTGAAGGTTGGCACTTTTATGGGTGCCAAAATGTAGTTAAACACCCAATCAATATGTTTCTTTTACATGAAAATAAATCATACTTCATTATGTTACAAGTAGTCCACTGAAATAGATGGAGTAACGCCTTATAATAATAGATGTTTCAGAACAAAATTGTTGATCAACTGACAACATAGAATTAGAATAAATAACAACTTTTCTTTTTTATCTCTTTCTTCCTCATGAAAATAAACAAACCAAGATGGTAAATTCGTAAACTCATGTTTAGCGTGGCGCTACACATTCAAAAGCTTTGTTGGGCGACGTCATAGGTAATAGGAAGAGGTAGTGCCTGTAGTATTAGTCTAATTTCTGGTGCATGTAGTGTTTCCCTGTTATTTATTAACACAATATTTAGCCTGTATCTGATTGAATCCTCCAATAACCCCTTACGTAACAGGATTTTTGAAAGAACAACAGCTGTTTACCCAAGCATAGTAATTGTAAATCAATTACTCGTGACCGTGAACGATGTTGTTGAGCTGGGCTGGCTCGAAAGAGAATTCTATGGTATAAACAAAGCAAAAAGGAGTAAGATATTATTCAAAGTGAGTGATCATAATGTATCTCCCGGTTTCATCGAGCTTTATGGTGGAATAAATGGGGCTTCTATGGAGAAAGAACAACGTGACATCCGGAAACTTTATAGTAAAATGGCTGATGTATTAAATGGATATCCATCTCATGTAAAAAAGGAAGTATTTTGTATGAAATATTATGGTAAAGTCTTTTATTCTGTTTTGAGCATTTATAGACTAATGGCACTATTTTGAAATAGACAACGATATTTTTTTTGAGAAATTAGTATTACATTATGATGCCATGTTCAGAACACAGCACTTAAAAGTTACTGTTCTAATCACCCCAAGGCTTCTTTCAAAGTTCACCTTACAAATCCTCAAGTTGCTTTCATGGAGAAATGCTGTGCTTAAACATGTTGAACAATTTTTTAAAAAAACATATTTATTATGGATATTGTTTGAATGAAGAGCTATAAGTTTTATATTTTTATTTTATGTTTTAAACATATAAATGAGTGATTTATGGAGCGAAAAGGCCCCAATTTAGATTATACAAAGAACCCGTATCTTTGTTGATGAAGCTGACCTTCGCACAAACATGAGGAGAAAGTTTGTCTGGTCTAGTATCTAAATTATTTGTAAAAGCTGGGCAAGTCATTTTTATTTTTTGGGAAAACTTAACCTCAAAAAAGTGGGCAGAGTTTTCAAACATTTGGTAAATTGAGAATGGAAGCAAAGCAGTTACTAGTGATATTCAATTTTGGCAGTGGGGCGACTGTATGTGTCACGCTGACTGTCATGGAAACGAACATATAAAGGATTTATTCCTACTTTCCTAAATTTGAAGTTGTTGTACCTACCTTTTGTTTTTCACTTATGAAACTTTCTTTTTCATCTATATTATGCTTACTATTAACACTATTTAGTTTCCTGAGAGCGTTCTTATTATATTTATCTTCTACAAAAGATTTAAAGCTTTCTAATCTCATAGAATCATGGTACTCTAGTCAGTCTACATTCGAAAGGAATCATCTAGATTTGCTCAGTCAGACCTTCTCTTTGGGAGATTCACCCGACAGACTATTTTATTTTGTTCAAGTAAAAAAAAAACACGCTTTATAAAGATACAGGAGAATACTCAGTCGCTTTCATTTCAATAGATATCTGACCTTCACATATCAAAATTTCAGTCTAAAGGTCATACTACCCATTTCCTCCATTTCCTTCAATCAGTACTCCCAGTTATTAGGTAAAAAAAGGGGGGACACAGTATGTTTTATAAGAAAGTAACAAACAAAATCAATATAGACCAGAGTTTGTCGTGGTAACGGGTGACTTGATTGATGCTGAAGATAGTACTCGCACTGGGTCTGCTCAGTATCTCAAAGAGTGGCAGGTCTACAAGGCTGCTATAACTGAAGGAGCCTCTGATATTCTCTGGTATGACATAGGAAATAATGATTGCTTCGATCTATTATCCTGGCAGACAGAGAATGATCTATACAAGACGTACGGTAGAAGCGCCAATTTATTAAAAGAAGGCAAGGGTGTTTACAGTTGGAAAGTATCAAAGGAGTTTGGCGAATATAATTTTGTCGCTGCAGATGCTTGGTAAGTAAATTAAGGCTTCCTTTTTTGTTTTAGCAAATATTAATGCAAGGCTCTGCAGTCCAATAAAGGGACCATCACGACCCTTCAACTTTTTTGGCTATCTTACGGCAAATACTATGGATAAATTGGCATCAACTGTCATTTCAAATAGATACAATCATACTTTTCTGGTAATCATTCCACGTTTTTATTCCACCGCTTCCTCACTTATGTATTGTTTAGTTTTCGCATTATCCTACAATGACACTATCCACTGGCACAACTGATGATGGATACGGATTTAAAGATCTAGCACGCTATGTCAGTGCTTATCTTTGTGGACATCTACATGGATTCGATGCTGGTAAAATCAAGTAGAACCCCAATATATAGCTTGAAATGACAGTACTTTAGGTTTAGGAAACACTTTAAAGTCATATGACTCAGAGACAGATTCATTAGAATTGGAACTATCAGACATGAAAGATCATGGATCATACAGAATAGTCGCAGTTGACCATGACCTGATTTCATTTGTGGATGTTGATTTACCTATTACACAAATACCACCGATTACAAACGAAAACAAGCATGTTCCTCTCACAGAGGATTTGAAAATCATTTGGCCATCCAGCAAGTTACGACCTGCTCCGATTGTATTGATCACAAATCCTAAAGATGCTCGATATGCTTTACCATCAAAAGAACCTTTAAAAATCGCTCAAACGAGCACCCACATTCGATTCTTGGTGTTTTCAGAGTATGAGCATACGCAGTTAAAAGCCAAGATCTTTGTGGATGATATGCGACATCCCTTTATTGCACAGTTTACAGGAGACAACAGCAGTTTGCCCCTTTGGACATCTAGCTGGGAGCCTAATGACTTTGATGATTTTAAGACACACTCTATCCGTATTGAAGTAACAGCGCCCGATGGACAGATTGGCGTAGGGGAAGTACTGTTTAGAATGGATAGTTTGAGAATCAATATTGAAAGCGGTATTGGTGAATGGATCACTTGGTCAAATATATTACAACTTGTAAGAATTTTTATTATATCAACATCCTGCTTAACTCAAAGCATTTATATAGCTTCGCTTTTTAAGTGTTTTTTCTATAGTTGCTATGATATTGGCCATATTGATACCCAAATTATACCTTGACTATGAAAGTCGTCATCTAGTAGACGTTCACTTGCGAAATATGCTCTTGTTATATGTACACGAAATCGACTGTGGGATATATCAAAGCATATACGCCTCCGTCCAAAAGATGATATACATTTGGACACATCGATTCTTGCAGTTTTCTGAGGAGCAACCAAATACTTGGTACATGTGCTTCACCTTTCTTATTAGCTTTCTTATTATGCCTTGGTTTTATGCAAAATTCATTCCTTATGGAAGGAACAACGATGAAGGTGCAGCATACTTTTTCTTGTGGGGCTTGTATTTTCCGGGTAAGCAATGGGTCCCTTTAGACACATGGCTGTACACTGCATTTGAGCTCATCTTTACTGTCAATGGCTTCATCTTGTATTTTATTTGGAAGTCTTCTGATCAGTATTTATTCGAATGCAAAGGTCTAGGTCAAGGAAAGAACCGTCGAACGTCATTATGCAACCGTCCATGGTTTCAATTGCTTGTCATACTGTACTTCCTTTGGCGTGTCACAGATCTCATTGAGCTTGTTCGCTGGTATGGTGGCACATGGTCAATGCTCACATTTAACCTACTCACCTGGTGGCTTGTGGCAGTTGCTATTGTTTTATTTTATGGTAAAGACGGGATCGTTTCCTTGATCAAATCCAAGCAAAAAGGAGAAGCGATTGGCCAATATTTGGATATCTGTCAGTCCTGTTGCCAGGCTATTGGTGAGACAGCTAGAGGACCGTTTAATATGAGAACAATGTATGATAGCAATGAGCAGCATCCACCCTTAGCCGAATATAATGAAGGCTCATCAAGTGATACATCAAATGCAAGCATAACTAGAAGAAATGCAACGGCAAGAGATGAATGATATATTAAAAAAGCTGCACTTGCATATGGTTTTATTGTTTGTTTAACTCCCTAAGAATCTAATAAATTGTGTAAAAATAATAACAGTAAACAAATAAAGGAGATAAAGAACAGTTACTATAAAAGGAACAAAAACAGAGAGAGAATAACGAGAAAAAGATAGAGAGACAGAGAGAGAGAAAAAGAGAGAAAAGGTGCAGAAGGAGTAGTTATCCTTTTTTACCTCCTTCTCTCTCTCTCTCTCTTTTTCTCTTTATCTCTTAATCATGACCAATTACCGCGATGAACCCATAAAACGATCAAACAATACCATCATTCAATGGTTTGGGCTGGATCAGTTTGAACCAGAACGCGCTGTCAGTTCCAACTTTGTATCATCAAAGACATTGTTTATTATTCGACTACCTCTTGTATTATATAGCTTTGTAGTTTTATGGATTGATATCATTTGGTCTATAAAAACAGATCAATTCAGACACTTTTTCGCCTACTTTACTGATTTAACATTTATTGGTCTTAATGCTTATCTTGTGGTAATTTGATCTTTGAAAGGGAATACGATCATGGTTAACTTGTGTATTCTAGACAACTCAATATCATCACGCAAAGTACTTATGGTTTACTTCATCTTCGTCACAACGTCCTAATTCATTTCTTGACCAAGCACCTGTATTGAATTACTTATATGTATACTTGTATCATACAATCATTGTCTTCAAGTAATACTGCAGTTTTGCTCCTTTTTTTTTTCTGTACTTGCTCATGAACTTTCTTTCTCCTTAGTATCCAAACTCCTGTCGTGTTTTGGGCATTGCTAGCTCAGGAACGATTATTTAATGGTAACTATACTTTATTAAGATAAAGGCAAATCACTTATATGATTGTATTTAGCACATTTGAGTCCAATTGACTTTTGGATAAGCATCTCGTTACACGCGGTCACCCTATTTATCTTGGTAGTTGAAGTTATATTCAATAGGATGAAAGTTCAGAGAAGCATGATCTTCTTAGTCTATGGAACGGTTGTCTTTTACATGTTTTTAACCTTTATCATCTTTGCTGTGTAAGTTATACGTCTGAAACAACAGCAATTTATTGATATCTTGATAGTGAACAATGGTGGGTATATTCCTTTTTGGATTGGTCAGTTGGCCCCAGTGCAATCATTTGGTACGTGGCCATTTCATTGTTCATCGTTATCTGCTTCTTCTTCCAAATGGGGCTGCACAAGGCTCGTGATATTGTAGCAAATTACATTCATGGAAGCACAACTGTGTTTACTGAAAAGGACAGACCAGATAGTGCTGTTGTATTGCAGCAAACTAACTTTGAGCCACTCGCAAGTACAATTGGTGGCGGATCTCGTATTACGTTTGGAGAAAATAATGCAGAGCCATCAAAAGCGTCTTCTATTTATTATTAAATCAGTGTCATTTTTACTCTCTTTTTTCATCTTTTAAATGAGAATTAAGAATACAAGAGTCGTATATTCAATGCAGGATATATGCTAACCTCACTTTAAGAATAACAGCGCTGATAAATTCCCCCCCCCTTTTTTTTTTTCTTTGTGTCAATTTATTAATGGATTCAGTCAAAGAACAGAAATGCGTTACAGGAAACAGAAAGGAGCGCAATCGTCAATCTCAAGCAGCATTTCGGTTTCGACGAAAAAAGTACATTAAGGAATTAGAAGAATCCATCATGCGCATGCACAATTCAACCAAAAGATTAAATCAAGAACTTGAAAGAACTGTTCATCGTGCAGAAAATGCAGAAAGACGGTGTCTAGCGTTGTATGAAGAACTCTACTCTTTAAGAAAACTAACAAATAGACTTTTTGAAGAAAATAAGCAACTAACGCAGTGTAAGAATATACATATAGCAGTGGTGGGCCTCTTTTACATATTATCATATAGACTGCTCTTCAATGACAGCTAATCCTTTGTTTATGAGTCATAATATGGTATCAAATGATCACATAGGCAAGTTTTTTTAAATAATTATTATAAACATAAAGTACTCTTGATCCTAGATATTCTTTATAGATGGTATTATGTGTTATGATCATCCAGACAACCAACTCAATACACAGGCAAGTATCACTTAAACCGCTCTTATATTTCTTTGATCCTAGTAAGAAGTTTTATCCTCTTTTAGATGTAAAATGAATGCTAGAACAAGATGAACTAATAAAATAATGACTTTCTATTTTGCAATCTTGTTTTAATAAATTGCTTTTAAAAGAAATTGGGGTTATGTTTTCCTGTAAATATGACGCTGTGGAACACTGAAATTAAGTGTATGTGCAAATATACTTGTACAATTTATTAACAGGTTAATATATTCAAAAGCAATGCAAGACCTGCATATGAGATGCTTAAAGAGATGAAGAAGAGGAAGGGAAACAATAAATAAATACACAAATAATTTCTCGGTTAGTTCATATAGGACATTTGCTGTAAAGCAGTTGGAGTATTTGACATGGTTGGAAAGACATCGGTTGGGCTTGATAACAAGTAAGTATATGGTTCGTTTGTATAGAGTGTGGGAATATCTTGATGAAAAGAATTGGATGTTAAATAATTTAAGCTTGGTGGACTCAGGTAAGATTGTTCTTGATAGGATAATTCGGCAACAGTGAATGGAAATGTAGTGTTTGGAATCATTGGCGCTGACCACGACAGTTCACCTTGAAGAGAACTAGGAGAAGAGCTGATTTGTTGAATGGAATCTTCCATGGTTGTAGTAGGGCCAGCTATTGATTGTATATCTGCAATATCCTGTAGTGCTTGTAACCATGGTTGTTGTTGATCACGAAGATCAGTGTTGATAGACAAGCGATGGGTGTCTTTGCGCAGCGAGATTTCTGTGGCTGGAGATATCACCTGCTGACACGTATCGGATGTGTTGTTGTTGGGGTGGCTTTTTTTTAAAGATAGTACAAGCGGGGTAGGCGCAGTGGGTTGATCTTGTGTCTGTTTTCGTGTTAATTCCAGGTGCTGATTCTTTTTAAAATCTTGGTGCTTATAAACCAAATGACGGATAATTTCGGAAAAATGGGGAATGGACACGCGATCTTGTATTTTTGAAAGCAATTTGAGACATTTATCAATCATATCACAGGAGTCCTTTGCAATGGATGCATCTTCGCTTTTTAAATAAAGTTTGTGTACACGAAATGCGGCGCCGACTGCATGAGCCAGGAATTCGTATTGAACTATTTTGGAAGAATGGTGATATATTCTCTCGGCGTAATTTACAAGTTTGGTAGCATAGGTACGAAGCTCAGCAGCTCTTTCCGCATTCTGAGGTAAAAAGTGGAGAGTTTCGACAACCATAAGATAGAAGCATATTTGGTTGTAGGATGGGCCAAAAATTTTTAATGTTTCGTTTGTTGTTTGACAGGAAAAATCTTCCGGAAACGGAGAATTTTGCTTCCAATGCATAATCCTTGCATAGTATTGCTCCAGTTGACCCTGGATAACAGCCAGATTGTTGCCATCGTGAATAGCAAACAGGGAACGGATTTGTAAGCCTTCTTCAGCAATCATGGCAAGTTTTGCGGATTGAATGAACTCTTGAATGATTATTTGCTCCATCTTGTCGTCGCTAGGCATCGCATTAGGTAAAGCTACTCTTGATAGTGATGATGGTAGGATCCAGGACCTTTCCCACTCCTGGCTTTGAAATTTATCGAGAATGTAACACCCCCAAAAGGCTCTTCGTCGTAGTTCAATCTCTTGGCAATCCATGTTTCTCCGTGTTTCTGGTTTATCGATATTCAAGCCTAGCTCCAGGCACATACGAGAAGCCATGCCGCAGTAAATCCAGGTGCGACAATGTCGTGCGCCTAATGCTGTTTGTCCTCTTGAAGGGACAGGTTCATATAACGACAAAAGGCAGAGTGCGATTACAGTGCTTACACGTGGAAGGTCGAGAAAATCATCCACCATCTTCTTGGCTCGGTTAAAGAATACACTAGCCTTTGGAGCATCTTGTATTTCAGCATTATTAGTAACGAGACAGTAGATAGCATTTAATAAAAGCGGTGTTATCAGTGGGCCCTTGACGCGAAGCTGCTGATAGAAAAGCTCTTTGGGAATGACTGGTAAAATAGAATAACATGACTTGAAGAACGTGTCAATCATTTTCATCTGAACATCCGCTGTAGGCATCTCGATAGGGTGAGAATAGTGAGTTGGCAAAGCAGGCTCATTTGTCCAACGAACAAAGTTTCCAAATGAAGGATATTCAAAGCTGAGCATGTCTTGATCCTCCCCTTTAATACACCCAGCAATTGAAGCTGCGATATGGCTTGTCCAGGATTCATTTTGCAAGATTGATATATCAGTATTGCTTGGCGAAGGCTTTCGGGACCATGAGAAAAGAATGGATTCGTCGTCTGATTCACTACTACTGCTGTTACTACTTTCTAAACCATCTTTGCTGACATCCGATGCAGCCGGAGAAGCAGAATCTGTCTTTGAGGCTATGCAATTTCTACCACGAGCTATAATTGAAGTTAGAAACAAAAATTTTTGCAAAAAAGAAAAGAGACCATGTACCTTTACACTGATGTAAACAAAAGATTAGTAATCAATCGATGATGTATCGTATAATATTTTACCTGCATACAAGGTCGTAATCCATCACACTACAAAGGGAAAGCTTAGTATAAATGATAACATAAAGGTATATGTATATACCTTTATTTTTTTACTTCTGCAAACATAACAGGCGTGTCCAACTTTAAGTCGTTTATACTTTAATTCTTGAGTTGATTTGCCCATATCCAATAAAAATAAAAATAAAAATAAATAGAAAAAGAAAAGAAAAAAAGTCGATAAGAGTTTGATTCATGATGGCAACAATGGATATTTAATATCCAAGCAAAGCCGTCAGTGTGTGTAACTTGATTTCATAAAAATATATTACGTAAATACACCCCAAAATAGAATATTATAGAGCCATTTTTTGCTTCCTGGTACCATTTTTTATTATTAAAAATGACAACATGTCATACTATGATAGATTATCTCTGTTGTAATAATGACATTCTTTTCTCGATATCCATTTTATAATATAAATTCCCCATGCGTTAACACGCAAGCATTTGTTTTACTATTAAACTTCAGTCCCGGATAATTATTGGTAAGCGTTACTAATGGCTTAATTCGTAATCCTTTTTTCCTTTTTTGAAAAGATACAATGAAGATGAAGGTATGTGCAATGCGTGAGATATATGTAAATATAAAGTACGCAATCATATGTAACCATGGAAACATCTTGCATGGATACTGTTGCCAAGCTTTGCCTGTCAAAAATTAGTCTTTAGTGTACACATTGATAAAGACACTTGACCTCACGTGTGGTTGGTTGAACACGATTCTAAAAAAGGAAATATCAATCCTCTGGGTTACGGAAAAATTCTTTTTCCCTCTCGGCAATTATCCATTTTTGCTTTTTTTAAACTTATAATAGCTGATTATTGGCCCTTAAAATGAGCTGATAGACACGATAAATATCTCGTCCAATGGATAGATATGGCTTACTTGAGCCATCACTGACATGACTCATACTCAATCAATGGGCGAGACGCATATTAAAAAACGACATATTTGTATAATATGTGTAACTATTGCAGGTAATACAGCAGCCTTGTTTGCTCGGTCAATATGGTCTCTATTTGGGCAAAAGGAAGGAAGGCTATGCATATCAATTTCTTTTACTTGACATTGTTATTATTCAACAAAAGGGTTGTGTAAATAAAAGGGCCGTCTATGGATTCACGCATGCTTATTAATAATTGTATTGGCTATACAATTGTTCCGGTTTATCATTCGCTCATAAACACACGAGCCATCATTGTCTAACGCGAAACACAAAGGTTAAACCTAATCTCTTTTTTTGTCATAGCATGATGCCATCAATTAAAATCTTTCTCTATCCCTGACATAACAGTCACTTATACTTTTGTTGGGGTTACAGGTACCAGGGAAACAAAGAACAAGAGAGAAGCTAGTTCTTTAATAAAGAGAAAACCAGGGTATTATTAGAAACACGCTAATAAGAAGCGTAACACAAGGTGAAGGATATCCCAATGACGAAATTGTGAGGCTATTGACACAAGGGAAGCAATAACAATATGCATAAAAATTTGTACAGCTAACGATAACAAAATTTTTTCTTGTTCTTATTCTGGACATTCTATAGTTGATCCGTATAATACTAAATTTAGTAAAAATAATTCGCTCATTGTCTGTCGCCGCACAAAAGGATGTGCATTATCAATGAGATGGATGCTGTATTCAGGGAGTACACTCAATCTCTGCTGAATTAAACATGACTTTTTGAAAAATAAAGCTTTGGACATAGTTTAAACCATGTATTCCCCTACATTTTCCGATTAGCGACAAACCCCTTCGCTTTAACTGATAAAATGCGTCAGATTGCTATTGCGCATCTGCTACACAATATAAAGTAAACATATGTGACAATACGTCTTTACAATGATGCAGAACTAACATATACTTTCTTTAACGAACCAACAGCTGATGATCGGCATCGCCATTCGCCATTTGTTACGGATAATCTTTGAAATTAAAACTTCGATGTGAGAATAGAACAATAAAACAAGGGTAAAACTAAACCGAACCTCCGTGCTTATTAAGTTGCTTACGAATGCTTATTGCACCCGATCTTTCGAATCTAGTCGTGACTGCGCTAAATATGCTAAATACACATAGAACAATCCAAGGTGGCCTCATCTTGACCGATAGCGTCACGTGTAGAAAGCCAATACCATTTTAAAAACAAACCTGCTCATCAACGGTATAAATAAGGCATAGTATCATAATGTACAGTGCCTCAAAAAAACGGGGAAATTATCATTTACCACGCGCTTACGCGTCTAAAATTAAAACTATTTGTCATCACCAGGAATAACAAAAGAAATTTGCGGTTAATCTAGGAGCGCCATTCAAATGTGCGAGAAACAATTCTTTATGTTTTATTACATTTCTTTATTAGAGTACAGTCTTTTCAGAATGTAAAGTCGCATTTTTGCAGTTTGTATAATACAATTTATATGACAAAAGCGACAAGTCAGCGCGACATCTGGAAATGGTGTATATTTTTTTTTTTTAAAAATGCTCATTGCAATAAGGTTCTTTATTGTTCAATATCAAGTACTATTTTACCCCTGACTCGATGTGTTGCCAGCTTTTCGTGCGCCTTGTGTACATCTTTTAACGAAAAGACATTGCTATCATCCACCACCATACCCTTGAGAGCCTTTGATTCAAAAAGTGGTGCAATATGAGTCTTGAAGTTTGAGTGAGGCATAGAAAGGATCATGCCATACGTATGAGGAGCAAACAGTTTCCTGTATGTAAGCTTGCCAGCAGTACTGAAAAGGTTTGGAATAGAAATATTTTCTGATCCAATATGTTTAATAGGTCCAACAGCAGTAGAGTAAACACCATGGCGCTTTAAAAGAGGAGCTAGCTTATGATAATAATCATCACCTCCGACACAGTCAAAGATGATATCAAAAGGTTCACTTCGGTCTTGTAAAAATGAGTTGTATTCTTCCGCATTGCTATAGTCAATAACGCTATCAGCTCCAAGAGACTCGACAAAATCCGCATTTCTCGAGCTACAGATACCAACGACATAATTATCAGGGTTTATTGCTTTTGCAATCTGAACACCGTAGCTTCCTACACCACCAGAGGCGCCAATGACCAATACCCTTCTCTTTTCAGATTTGTTTTGATCAGTTATTTTACCAAACTTGACAATACCGCCATAAGCTGTTAATACCGCAATACCAGCCGATGCGGCCTGTACAAAAGGCAGATCTCTTGGTTTTTTAGCCATAGCCGAATGCCTTACATCCGCAACTGTATACTCGGCATAAGTTCCATTAGGTCCTAAAGGTAGAGGCAAACAGCCAAATACTTCATCTCCAACTTCAAAGTCCGTAACCTGTTGTCCCTTTTCCGTGATCACACCAGCAAAATCAGCACCGAGAATACCAGGAAGAGAGACGACCATGGTGGTCATGATTTTCATAGAACCAGTTGTGACTTTAAGTTCAACAGGATTTATACCAGTAGCTTTAATCTTTATGAGAACTTGGTGTGGATTCTTGATCTTGGGACTTGGGATATCTTCTTTATACTGAAGGGCTTCGTTTGTTGGACCATACTTAATTAATTGAACGCCACGCATTGTAAGATTGCTTATTTATCTTAATTTAACAATAGAATAAAAGAAAAGAGACCAATATGAACGATCTGATTTTATATGCATAAGAGTTACATTTATCATTTTGCTATGAACAATTCAAATTACGTGTATTACCAAATTAAGAACTTGCGTCACCCCTTTTTTTTTCCTTTTCTTTCTCTTTTTACAAAAGAGATAATAATTCGATTTGTAATCGTTAAAGATCAAGAAGTTCATGAGATCATCTTTGAGCAGATCAATCTGTCATTACGATTGAGCACACGCGCGTTTAAATAATGGACATCATTTGACAAGTGTTGATTTAAAAGTTTTCAGTTACAGTACAAACATGAAATTCAATTTACTTTGTTAGGATGATATGATCCATTTATAAGTCTTGATAAAAAGAAAAAAAGGCTGTTTATTCCAAAACAAGAGCCCTTTACTCTTCAAGTAATGGGATGAGAAAGAGAGAGAGAGATCATCTAAGCCACAGCTCAGGTTGAAAATATTAAAAAATTTATTGACCTGTCGCTCTTTTTTTTTGTTGTTGTTTAGTGCAAAAAACAAGCTCAATATGCCTACCGTCAACGTTGACAAGTTAGCTCTTTTTGAGGCTCTCGGAAGAAACTACAGTAATTTCAACTTTTGTTATACAACCAATTTGTTTGTGTATTTTTGTTAATAAGACATAAAACTATGTAGCTTCTCAAGAATTCTTTGAGCTTTGTTTCCGTTTTGGTATCGAACTTGAAGAAGACGTAATAACTTTCTCTTTATTTTCAAAACTTATTCTGAACTTGTTTAATGAAAAATGTATAGTCTTCTGAAAAGGAAATAGTAGAAAAGAGTGGAACTAAAGATACTGGAAATGTACCTGAACGACCTACCTTAAAAATTGACATTCCTGCCAACAGGTAAACAGCAACTTGCAAACAAAAGATTGTGTGTTCAGTGTTAACAGAATATTAGATACGATTTGTTATGTCAAGAAGGTCTGGCTCGTGCTCTTCGTGTATTCGAAGGCAAGGCTAAACCACCTACTTACAAAATTGTCAAACCAACAGACGGCAAGCTTCAACAACTTCATGTTCAACCTTCAGTAAGAACTTTAAATAAGAGCTCAAAACAGACATTAAACAATATATATACATAGACTCAACAAATCCGTCCCTACATTGTCGCTGCCATTTTACGCAACATTACTTTCACAGCTGAAAACTATGACTCCTTCATTGACCTCCAGGACAAACTTCACAACAATATTTGTCGGTAAAGTGTAGCTATGAGTCATAAATTAAAAGTCCAGTCAGATTGACGATTTTTTAAAAAACAGCAAGAGAACGCTTGCCTCAATGGGTACTCATGATTTAGATACCATTCAAGGTCCTTTCTCTTATGAAGCTTTACCTCCCAAGGATATCAAGTTTGTTCCATTAAACAAGACAACTGAAGTGGACGGACATCAGTTGATGGATCTTTATGCTGTAAGAAAGGATGAAGAAAAAAAGAAGGGAACTTGACAATTTTGTATAGGAAGATAAGCACTTGAGTAAATTCTTACACATCATCCGCGATTCTCCTGTTTATCCTGTTGTTTTTGATGCCAATCGTGTTGTTTGCTCTCTTCCTCCTATCATCAACTCTGACCATTCAAAGATCACCTTGAATACAAAGAATGTCTTTATCGAAATCACCGCCACTGACGAACACAAAGCCAGCACTGCCTTGAACACACTTGTCACCATGTTTTCAGAATACTGTGCTGAACCTTTCACGTAAGGCTCTCAGCTATGGCATCGATTCTATCTTGCTAATGTCCTTTTTCTAGAGTTGAGCCCGTCGAAGTTGTTTACCCTGATAACAGCACCAAGGTATTCCCTGAATTAGAACCTCGTAGGGCCAGCGCAAAGATCGATTACATCAACTCCTGCACAGGTCTTGACCTTGAAGGTGAAGAAATTTGTCGACTTTTGAACAGAATGTCATTAGATGCTAGTGTAGACCCCAAAGACAACAACCAAGTTTTAGTCAACGTTCCACCTACTCGTTGGGATATCTTACACGCCTGTGATATTATGGAAGATGTAGCCATCTCTTACGGATATGACAACTTGACCAAGAAGATGCCTAGTGTCAACACCTTTGGTGCTCCCTTGCCCTTGAACAAGCTGAGCGACAGTGTCCGTAGAGAATTGGCCATGTCCGGATTTACCGAAGTAGCTCCTTTGATTTTAGTAAGTATATAATATAAACAAAAACTTAATGATAGACTGACATCCAAAAAAGTGCTCTCATGATGAAAACTTCAAGTTCCTTAATAGAGTAGACGATAATAAGACAGCCATCAAACTCGCCAATCCAAAGACAGTTGAATACCAAGTAGTCCGAACTTCACTTTTACCTGGTATCTTAAAGACACTCAACTCCAACAAAAAATTGGCTTTGCCCATCAAAATTTTTGAAGTATCTGATGTCGGTTTTAAGGATGAGACACGCGACCGTAGATCTAGAAATGAAAGACACGTCTGTGCGACTTATACATCCAAAACCTCTGGTTTCGAAGTCATCCATGGTCTCTTGGATCGTATCATGGCTATGCTCAGTACGTCTAGAATTCACAAGGACGACAAGAGTGAGTTGGGTTATTGGATTGAAGAAGCAGAGGATTCCACGTATTTCCCTGGTCGATCAGCTTACATTTATTTGAGATATATTGATTCTGAATCTCATGAACGTAAGGAGTGTAAGCTTGGTTCCTTTGGTGTTCTTCACCCCACTGTTTTGGAGAACTTTGAATTGACCAATCCCACAACTGCCCTTGAAATCAATATTGAACCTTTTGTTTAAAAGTACTAATAAATGTGTAATATGCATCTAGACACATATCCCCTCTCTTTCAGTTTTTGCCAACATTCATATATGAAACAATCTCCTTTTTTGAATATGTTGCCATAGTCACCCTTTATTTATTGTCATTAAGGGAGTAAACTGTGACGATAAAAAAATAAGGAGACATTATGTGTTGAATACAGGAGGTGAACAAGGAAAGTACACATAAATTACTTTTATAAGAACAATCATAGAGCAAATAGTCCTCTGAGATGAATAAGAGTCCATAAACAGAGTGATATCTCACGAATGACGCGTGTTGCAATGTAGTACAGGTAAATATCCTGAATGAACAACTTTTTAATGCACTTGTAATTTATTATTTACTCAATGTCCCGTTTTCAATTCCAACACTCAGCACCCAAGTTTAAACGTAGGTAGTGTATGATGATGATGTAGTATGACTGGATCGTAAACTAATATCACCTTTGGGCTGAGTGAAACGCGTTGAGAATAATCCAGTGTGGAAAATCCCTGCAGCGGCTTGACGATATACCTGCAGAAGTATACAGCTATATCACTTACGAATGACCATTCCCTGCATTTCAATATCTTACCTGAAAAGCACTACATGAATTCAAAAGCATATGTATAATTTGATATTTTCATTCGATAACTGAGTGCTTTATTTTTTACAACAGGGGAACTTAGGATGGAGGTGTGTTGCGTATATTTTCGAAGCAGCATGTTCTTATCGACGAAAAATTCAAATAAGTATATGACTATATCACGAATATTACAGGCATAGTAAGTTGCATTTTGATTTCTTATCTGTTACTACCAAGATGAGAAGAGGGGCTAATCTTACATGTTCAATCGACAGCTCGGATCATATCCATAAGCTGGACATATCTTGCAATCTGTCAGAATCTGAGGGCTGTGCATGGTTATTTTTAAAAGCCGTTGCCAGTACCTAGTCTGTGATTCCAGAGTTGGAGAATCAAGGCACGTGTGCTTGATTAGTCTAACTCCAAAATTTCAATACTATATGTTTCCGTACTAGCATAACATATTGCTAGTGCTTGCTGAATCGCATCGCTGAGGCTTTAAGGAACCTGAAAGCCTACGATGATGAATGCTCGTATCTGTATGAACAAGGCAAGAAAATGCGAGTGAGCCAAACGTCGATGCTGAAGGACAAGCCAGCGAAATCGTCAAGTTTCAACATTACAAAATTATCTCGATCCTGGACCTTGTCTCTTTTTAAAAAGTTGTTGTATATGGATCTGCGTTACCTTGTATGCTTAATGAATGTTTCAGTCGTTATCACTTTTTGATTATAATGAAGTATTTAACTGCTCCAGCATTCTAGTTAAGCACAATATTCTACAGTGGAGAAGAATTGTCTTTAATTGATTACTATAATACTTATATCATGTCAGCGGTAGTACAGTGATATACAACTAAGGATCCATCCTATAATAGTTAAAAAGATTGTTCGTTGGGTCTATCCTATTATGAAATCCAGTAGACTCGCTCCAAAGTATTGGGCTTTAGATTGAAATAAAAGACTTATAAATCATTTGAACTACTTGTATGCTTTGATGATAGTGAGGAAAACACTGCGGCCAGGTCTATTTGAGCTACCGCTAGTATTTGCATAAAGATAACAGTGGCTTTTTGAAATGACTGCTGCACACACATAGAAATAAACATGTGAGAATTCTGGATAAAGAAAATAAAGAAAACGAACGGATTGTTTTTATTTATTATCTCCCCCCTTCTTCTCCTCCCCTTTTCCCCCTCCTTTAAGATGAAAGTTGTATATTATAGCTATAATAATAAAAAGTCGTTTGTTTTTTCAAATGAAGGACTTGAATACATGGATGGATTAGAGTAATTTTGAGATGGCATAGGCATAGAATTATTGTTATTTGTTGTTGTAAAATAAGGATAATGTTCGAGGGTGCATAAAGGCGTAACGGGGTTTATCATATCTGTCAATTGAGGAGTCAAACGGCTGGACTCAACCGATAGATGGGTTGTAAGGTTATTTTCGATAGTTGAAGGATAGGGTGGATAAGGGGGTTCTAAGAGATTGATGTGTTGAGTTTGAAAAAGGCCATAGGTGTTGTTATTATTATGATTTGTGGCAAGCGTATCATACATTTGTACATAATCTTGCTGTAGATAAATTGGATAAATTTCATATTCTTCTTGCAATAATGATTGATTATAAAGTGCGAGATCATATCCAGGCTTGGTATATGTGTAATATAGCTCTGGTTGAATAGTTGAAGTGGGAGTAAGAATAGATGAGGACGACGATGACATGAACAGATCTTGAGGCAAACGGGTATCTTGTGATCCCTCACGACTAATCTGCTGAGGGGCGGTCGAATGCAGGGTCACGGAAGAGGAGGAGACTGAGGAGACTGAGTTCCGCCTTTCATTTTCATTGTTTACAAGTACTTCATCTTCTGATACATTCAGTACTGTATCCACGTCATTTTCAGGTCGTCTTCGCTTTCCTCGAGAGTATCGAGGTGGTTTTCGACGTATCAAATGGAAGAGGTCACGACGGCCTGGTTTAAAGTACGGATGATACCATCTACAAGAGTCTCTATCTCTGCCATCCTTGGACTTGCGTGCATCTGTATCCCTTTGAAAGCCATAAATCTGTATAAAAAAGAAAGGGGGTTGTAAGCTTATGCATGCTGTCGATGTTTTGTGTAACACTTACATTTAACTGTCTGACAAATGAAGCAAATTTACAATGCTTGAACAATTTTGGCAGCACTATTTCTGTAAACTCTGGATGTTGTAAATACAAGGTTAGTTAAAGTCTAGGGTGGTAAAGTCAACTGAAATACCTGGTATACAGTCTATTATAAACATATCAATGCCATTATGTTTACACCAGCGAGCATAATTATGTTCGTTATCCTGTAGACATCTAATATAATAAAAAAGGGATTAACACATAGACACAGGAGGAAAATAAGATAGTTACTGGTATAATTTCGATACAAATCCAGCTATTCCCCGTTCGGGATGGTCATGAACCACTGTAGGGAATATCGTACCATTAATCAAACCATGATTTAGTATCATGCTGCTAGATTTGTATACTTCAGTTTCTGACTGCGAGGATAGAGTGGATGGTGTATTGTTATTATTATTACAAAGATTGTTATAATATGGTATACAGCTGTCTATTGACATGTAATGAAGCTCTGGATCCATCAAAATAGTGATTGATTGTTATTATTTGTTTATTTCTTTATGTAAAAACCGAAAGAAGGAAAAAGAGTAAAGAAATATAAAATAAGAAAAAAAGAAAACATTTACTTTACAGATTTTTAAAGTTTAAAAAGCAACATTGTATGGGATTACCTCCTGTTTGCGTCATTCTCCTCTCTCTCTCTCTTTCTCTCTTTTCACCCACTCTCGTTCTATCTCTCTTACACGCATGCTCTCTTTCTTTCTTTCTCCCACCCATTATCTAATGAAGTATTATTAAGCTTTTGCCTCCCCCCTTTTTTATTATTATTATCCTCTTTCTTGCGCGACATAAAAGTGTTTCAAATGTATGTAGACTTTATTTATTATTATCATGGATGCCCATATCATTCATCACTTTTTTATAAATCTTTTTATGTTGCTTCCCCACAACATGATATCCTTGTCTCGAGCCAAGTGACTTTATCTTATTTTTAGAGTTCGATATCGCGGTTGCAAATCGTCCAAATAAGTATTTCTCGCACATCAAACTCACTCCCAAATTAAGTCCAGCCAATGCAAGGATGAATACCCTGAAAGAGAAAGGTATCACCTCCAACTCTAATAGATCCTCGAGTGATTCTGGTGGAGCCAAAACGCACCAGCATGTCAAAGCAATCAAGATGACAAGTGTCGCCACTAACCTTCCATTCGTCCATAGTGGTTTTCTATAGGGTGGACCAACACTAAACACAACAGCGACAAGTATATATTGGAAGCTAGATATTAGGAACAGTACTGTGTTCTCAAAACATGTAATATTTTCTCCGTCTGGGTCAAAAATAGGCTCCTTGTACCTTAATTATGCATTAGCATTTATCACAAACTCAGATTGCATTTTTTTCTTACCATGACTGCTGATGAACGGCCCAATAGGCAATCATTTGAAAACCAGAAGTAATAACGATTTGCCCAATAAGTGACACCAACACTTTTTTAGATACAAGACTTGCTGTCGGTCGTTTATGATAGAGATGTGGCCATGCGCCCGTGTAGCCCACTATGAGGAGATATTTAAGCAAACGATATATTTTATATGTTATACACTTACTGTAGACGGCAATAGGTAAAATCAAAAATAAATCAATATACAAAAACTGAAAGTCACCTAGATTACTTCCAAAGGCATACAACAGTGTCACAGAAGTAAACTGGATAAGACTGTAAAGTGCCATATATTTGAAACAACTGAAACTTGTCACTAACGCTGCTCGTCCTTCCCTATGAAAGATGATGAGTTTGGCGAATTTTTTGTTGTTGTTGTTGTAATATTTACTTGATCACATCAATGACGCATTCAATATCCATCGTATTACTCGTAAAAGGGGCTGCTACAGAGGCTTCTGCTTCTGATAAGGATATACCAATATCACCTGCCTTAAGCGCACCACAGTCATTCGCTCCATCACCACAAAAACCAACACAATAGCCAATACGCTGAAGTTCAATTACTAATTCCTGCTTTTCATCAGGTGACATGCGTGCATAAATAGCCCCCTTGACAAGCATTCGTTGGAATAATTCAGTTGGAGCGTGATCAACCATCCATCGGAAAGCCTCGCCTGTTACAGCTAAATGATAGTCTTGTAAACTATGATCATAAGGATTTTCTGCATAATGCAGTCTGTTGTTTGTTGTCTTGGGCTGTCATTTTTCAAGTAAGAAAAAGGCTGCGGCTGATTTGCATATGTATATATTTTTACCTGTAAAGTATCGACGGATAATTCACGGCCTTCTTGAATAACACTTTCCCAGACTAGTTCAGAGTCAGGTTCAGTAGATGACCCTTTCAAAAATCGAGGTATATACACCTCAGCTGACTGATCCACTAGTCCACATTCTCTTGATACGCTGATGGCAGTTAATACATTATCGCCTGCATAATATGTAAGTAACTTTCTTCTATTTTTATATACACATAATTTGTATATATATATAAATACCTGTGCACATGATTTGACGAATATTGGCATTCCTTAATGTGTTTATAGCCGAAGTCGTTCGAGGCTTGAGCTTATTTTCAAACACGATAAAGCCCAAAAAGATTAAGCCAGTCTCTACTTCATTTCTAAAATAAACAGTGTAAAGTAAACAAGTTTGCTTGGTTTGTTTGAGATTTACCTCTTCAGTTTATGTAGTTTATGCCACTTAATGCCCACTAATTGCTTGGAGGCGCATGCAATAACACGGTATCCATTATGAGTGTACTTGTATAATCGTTGTTCATAATCCTCTGGAACTATTTGTTTATACAAATATCAAATCAGTATCTATCTATACATGTGAATATTCAGCTTACTTGATTCAGGTAGACAAATATCCTTCATGACTTCAGGTGCCCCCTTCACAAATATTTCCATAGTTGGATTTGCCAACTGTCTTACAATGACACTCATTCGTCTCAAAGCAGACACAAATTCAAATGTATGAATAATACCAAATTCGACAGGTGTCTTCTATATCACGATAACGTTCGGTTAATTACTTTTCCTCCTCGGGTTTAAATAAAGAAACAAACCGTTTGAAAATTGAATTCATGATTTCCACCTCCAGGGGGGCGTACAACAGTAGGCATAATACCTACCTTTGCGCTCTTTTTAGCTTGTAATGCAGCCAGTTCACTTCTAGGCTTCAATCCCATGGAAGATGCTCCACCACTTTCTTCAAGTTCCCAGCGAGTAAATTCAAACATTTTCAAGTCGAGAGGATCACCCAGGAGCTCACCATCAACAATCTTGAGAGAGTGACAGGTAGTCATCGTTCGCAAAATTCTAGACTTGGTAGATAGTGTCTCATCATCATTTGGATGAACCGAACTAATCGACTTTGACTCTTCTTCAAATAACTTTTTGCCATCTTCGCCTATCGTCACAGCACGTATACCGTGAATATCTAGACCGTCTTCGGTCAGTGTCCCTGTCTTGTCAAAGCACATGCAGTCAATCTTTCCTCCAATATTGACTCTAGGTGGAGAAATACAAAAGATGCCCACTTTCTTTAATCGGCTAATAGCAAAGCTGGTACCAATGGAAAGTGTGGCAGGTAGGGCTGGTGGAACAACAATAGTGATCAGGTCGAGTGCACGGAGAATCATGGTTGTACTATCGATTCCCAAACGAATGAAATTAATCGATGATACCAAAAAGCCAAAGATTGCTGCGGTTACAAAAAAAATGGCCTCATGAGCATCTCTCTCTATTGCTATGAATGAAATCTTGTTTACCTATCATGGATAAAACACCAATAAATCTAAATGAATCTCTATAAAACTTGAAGTTGTTTGGTTTTGGAAATAACATGCTTCGGACGAGACCACCCTTGGCGGAATTGAAGCCTGTTCGAACAACGATGGCTGTAGCTAAAGATACATTGTCATTGCCTCGGACCCTGACCATTTTAGTGCCCATAAACAAAAAGTGTTTGGAAATCTCTGCTGGTATACTCGACGAAGACAGGTTCATCTTACGAAGGGTTAAATCATTGATTGGCACTTTTGATACAGGAACTGATTCGCCAGTAAGCATGGATTCATTCAGTATACAGTCTCCAGATACGAGCATGGCATCACATGGAACAGTGTGGACATTAGCAATGTCAATTAAATCACCAGGTACAAGTTGAATGGAACTAGTATTTTGCCCTTGTGTACAAATGGATTAGTTTGACATGTTGTATGTGTGTGTGTCTACACTCATATTTACATGAACCGCCTCGAAATACTCTAACCTTGCATTCAAACCAAGACATTTCTTTCATTCTCTTCATTGTCTAAGGTTTGAACTCATGTTAATGCTTTTCTCTCTCTCTCTCTTTTATCTCTTGTGAGAAAAACATGCGACTTACTTGCTTGGTTTCAATAAGCGTCGAAATAATACTGAAGGCGCTTATAATGAAAATACAGAACGCATAATAATAATAATCATCCATAGACCAAAGCAATATACTTCCGATTTGAAATACGTAAAATGGGTTCAATACTTCATCTGTCAGCAGTTTCAACGTTGGCTTCTCTTGGATGTTGATCAGATTGGGACCAAAAACTGATAATCGAGTACGATACTTTTCGTAAGTCAGTCCTGTCTTTAGGTTCTTGGTCGAGTTCCATGCTTGATCTTTCCAAAACCTGTTGTGTGGAAAGAATGTCAACGGGACACGGTCAATTCTTTTTTTTATTTCCCTCAGCTTACCCGACAATAAGAAATTTGCATAAATCAGGATGAAATACGAGTCGAATGTATCGATAGTCTACCATTATAATATGGGTCATCTTTTGTTCCATATTTAGATACTGTTGATAAGCATTTGTATGTGATCTCAAATGGGATATCTCCTGCTTCACTTGATCATATGAGAATACAGATCCAATGGTTCCACCGTACAGCTCATGTCTTGGCTTGATGATCTCTATTTCCTTGTACTGACTCTGAGAGTATATGTTTTTTAATAAAAGGACCTTATTAAAAGAGAGAGGGGAGGGGTACCCTTGTTTTTCTTACCTCAAATACAAGCCATTCTGCATCTTTCAGAGGTACTTTGATACCAATGAAGGATATATACCACCGAGGTATCCATCTAAACATGAGCCAAAGAATACCACATGACAAGACAGAAAAGACTCTGTACAGAAACAAGTGTAGTCGATTGTATCTGTAACCATAGATATAAACTTGAACGTCTTCTTCTTCCAAGAGCAATACCTGCTCATGACAGTTATCCTGGGGTATATCGCTTAATCCATGAATACGAGTATCATTTCTTCCATTAAAAGCATGCACATCATGCCCTGGAAGATCTATGTCACTAGGGTATTCGTCGCTTGAATTGATCTCAGCATCGCTGTCGTCGCCACTGCTGCTACTACTACTACTATCATCCTCGCTTGAACTCTCACCGTAACCACTATTTCGTCTTCTTCTGTGCAATCTTGTAGAATGAGAAAGCGAGTGAGAGTGAGAGTGAGACTGCAAGGAGCCTACTTCAAGAGGATCGTTATCTACGGCAAGCTGTACAGGAGGTGTATGAATAAGAGGCGCAGCTGAATCTCTTCGGGTCGGGTGTTGTGTTTCTCTAGGACTATCTGCAAAGATAGATCGAGATTCTACTGAAGAAGTGCCATACACTGCGCGTGTTCTAGCCGAAGAATTCGTCGACATTCGTTATAGAGATCAACAATTGGCATACAACAACAGGGCTGAAGTAGAAAGAAAAAAAAAAAATGGCATTAAAAAAAATGGACTTTTTAAAGGTAACAATGTGATTGGGCAAATGCCTAATCTAAATTCAAAGATTCCTTTTTTAGCATCTAGCTTCCTTTTTTGAACTAGGTGGTCTATTTGAGTCATGAGCTACATCATAAACCATGGCTAAACTCGTACAAAAAAGAATCATTCTTGTAACTAGGCAACGTATTGTATCTTTGTTAATTATGGGCGTTAACTTTATAAAATAATGTTGTAAAATAACTATTCAGGATAGTTTAAACATTAATCGCAGCACAAAAACAAAGCAGCTGTTAATATTGCTGTCAAATGGGATAGTGGACCATTTTCTCTTGTATTTGTTCTTACTTTGATAACACTACAACGGAAAGAATGAGTTCTTTAGTCTGTTGGATTCAATACGACATTCAGTCTTATAGCAGCGTCACTAACTTTTTATACTCTTGAGTCCAGAAGGGGTTTTTATATACTCTTTTACATCTCAAACTGGCCAGGACAAAAGCGATGTGATAAAAAACATCACATTCTCTTTATGATCTTTGTATTTTATCAATAAATAAAATATATTTAAAGTAATTGAGATGAAGGGAATATGTATATCACAGTGGTATCATGAGATGACTTCACTATATGCAACTACTATAAATAATATATCGACTATGCATCCAACTAGTCTTGGTTGATATTTTGGTTCTCAAGTTCACATCATTCAGTAAGACATATTAGTTCTTTCCAACGAATTTGAATACAGACAACCAAAACCTGTCATTTGCGTTTGATAATCACATATGAGCGTACTATAACTGTATGAATGAACAAATTGATCGACACCATCTTGACACAAGAAACTTTACCTTAGTTAGGAGGATTCTGTTGTACATATACAGGAATGTCATATGCATCAGTTAATAATACCTGAACACGGTCTAGTGAACTAAGCTTTAGAGCCTATTTGATGCAATATCATTTTGGATATTTCCATCTGGCTGGGTTTGTCCTGCAGTTTCATATAAACCAGTGTGATTATCTGCTGAATGTAACCCTTGAATTCTCAACAAGTCAACGCGCTGCTGAAAGTTCCTCTTTGATTATACATAAAAAAAGGATATGAATAATGAATTAGATGTTTAGGTGTACTTCATGCTAAAGCAGCTCAAAGCATCCCTCGCAAGCTTCAATAATTTGTGACAGAGCGTATGGCCCAGGAAGTTCAAAAAATACAGAAAGGAGCTTGATTCGACTGGTACAATGAAAGGAACTTGTGTAACCACAAACCTCCCTAACTATATTGTTTTCCTTGGATGTTTCTGTTGATTTTCTTGAATTGACAACATTTTGAATAAAGCTAAAAACTTCACAAGATTAACTTGAAAATCCTTTCTTTTGAAGGTTTTGGTGTGAAATCTGAAAAGTATCAAGCTCGATTGATGTTGTGACTGCTGATTTCAAATTTTTGTTCCAAGACGTTCTTTATACATTTCTTCCAAACTTAATATTTATCTATTTTAATAAATAATGACTGAGAACATAAAGTAAGCAACTAGTATCATTACAACAGGATTAATATTAATTTCTATTTTAAGAAAAAGAAAGTGGGATCAAGAAGATCAAAAGGACGAAAATGCACCAGAAAAGAAAGTAACAAAACTAGATGCTGATCCTACAAAAGTAGCTAGTAACGTATTAAATCGGTTATCTTGAGGGGACACATCTGACCTAGTTTGCATAGGTGAAGCAGCAGCTAGAATCAATGCCATGCTTCAACAAAAAGGAATCAACTTACATGCTGAAGAGAGCAAAGAGGGTGAATTCACAAAGAACATCCCAATTAATGATTTGAAGAATAGATATATGCTAACTCGTGGAGCAACTCAAACTCAGATTCATCAGGAAACTGGAGCAGGTATAATGATAAAAAGGAAATAAAGAGTTGTCCATATTAACCATTCGTCAGATGTGACAACACGAGGAAAGTATTATCCAGATATATCCTTAGCCTCACCAGGAGAACCACCACTCTATTTACATGTTAGCGCAAAAACAAGAGAGTCTTTGGATAAAGCTGTGAAAAAGATACAGGAATTGATCGAGACTGCACAAGTTCCTTCAGCTCAACCAGTTGAAAAGCCAGAAAAACGATTTGAACGTAAACTTTTTGAAAAGAAGATACCTGTGAATGTACCTGGTAATCCACCTTTCAACCTTCGTGCCAAAATTGTAGGCCCTCAAGGCGCCTTTGTAAAGCATATTGTCCAAGAAACAGGGGCTCGTGTGCAATTAAAGGGAAAGGGCTCTGGGTTTATTGATGCAACTACTGGTAAAGAATCAGAGGAAGAATTGCATGTCCATATCACGTAAGTCATTCATCTGAGATAACGTTTAAATGAAATGTTGATTTATATCATATAGTTGTCTTAAAGAGGATGGCTTGGATTCAGCAGTTAAATTGACCGAGGATTTATTGGCTACGGTTAGACAAGAAGCTGAAAGATTACAGTCTTATGGATATGGACGTGGTCGTCCAGGTTACAACGGAGTAAGTGTGATGATAACATACGGTTTTTTTTTATTTCATAAAGCATAAAAAAAAGAAGCACACAAAATGAAAGACTAACATTCTCTTAAACTAACTTTTTCTCAAAGTACTACAATGGTTACAGCGCTCCTACTAGTGCACCAGCAGATGGAAATGCATATGCTTATGATTATAGCCAGTACTATAGTGGTTATTATAACTCAGATGGTAGTCAGTACCAGTATGATCCTAGTTACTATAGTTATTACGGCTATCCTCCCGCTACAGCTGGTACTGCTGATGCTACCGTAGCTGCAACATCAATTCCACCAGCTGGAAGTATGCCTCCTCCTCCTCCTCCTCCTCCAGCCAGTTCATCTGGTATCCCTCCACCACCTCCACCAAGTAGCAGTGCTTCCAGTGCTCGACTATCACCTCCGCCAGGAAGCTCTTCCATTCCTACTGGCTCGTCATTACCTCCTCCTCCATCTGCTTCATCTTAATTCAATCTTTTTATACAAGAAAAAAAATGTATATTGATAATAAAGTTTTTACTATACAATTTTATAGAAAGCTACAATGACTACTGCTTTTACTTGTGAATAACAAGACAATGATTTCATGGTGTCGTATCCGAACCTAATTTACGCTTATTGAAGCAAAGGAAATTACCCTTACAATAATACTTATTAGTATATAACATCATTTCTTGATTCAGAATGGCACAATAGTAAAACTAGGAAACTCTTAATTAAATTACTCTACCCCAGAGCATGCGTCAACTATAATCCCATAGTAAACTTAAAGTATAAATAAGCATCACTCTTTACCAATAAAAGAATGAATTCAGTCTTACTGTATCTTATTGCCTCTTACTACTTTTAATCACATACAAACTTAAACCAATACTTACAATATATCACTTTAAAAGATCTTGGCTCTAGATTTTTCTAGGCAAGAGGCAAAAAAAAAAAGGTGAGATCAATCAAATCAAATTCCGATTGCAGTGTACTATAAAAGGTAAATGAATAAGCTGTTGTGCGCCGTGGTGAGCATCCATAAAGAGTAAAGCCAATATAAAACGTGTGTTGTGTGTGTTCAGTCTTTCTTTTTACACTTTCCCCCCTTTTTTTCATTTTTTTTTTTTTATTTTTCTCTTTTGGAGTCCCTAAAAAAGAAGATCATGGTGTGCCTTGGACCTAGGAAAAAAGAAAAAAAGGCCAATGGTTCGGAGGAAAGAGGCGTCAAAAAGACTGCTACTTCAAGGCTGAAAAACTCAAAGGCCATCAACAGTTTAACACCTTCTGTTGCTTCAAGAAAGACGGTAGCCAGTAGTAATCGATCATCACTTGTTGCTCCAGGAGATAGTCATTTACCTAGACCTACTTCACGTACCTCGATTCTCGCTAGTGGTAAGAGTCCTAATAGGAAATCGCCACCCACGTCAAGACCCACGAGTATCGCAGCTTCCGTAAAAGGCGCAACAACAACAACAACAACAGCCAAGTCCCGCACAAGTGGCACTGGCACAGCAGGAAACCGTGCAAGTGTCACTAGTACAGCAGGAAATCGCACAAGTGTTGCTAGTATAGCAGGAAACCGTACAAGTGTCACTAGTAGTGCAGCATCCACAACGAAGAAGTTTCCTATCAGTGAAATGAAGGAAGAAGTCAAGGACTTAAAAGCCAAGGTAACGTACATTATATCATTTAAGAACCTCCCGCTGAGAATATTAATTCTGATTGTATTAAGAATGAAGAAAACCTGAAACTGATTGCTGATCAACAAGCGGAACTTGAACGATTAAAAAAGCAACTTCAAGAACAAGAACAGGAAAGCAAACAAGAGCAGCTGCTAGAAAGAGAAAAAGAAATCGAAGAACTTCGCAGTAAATTAGAACAGCTAAATACAAGTCCGCCTTCGAACGTTGCCCAATCTGATAAAGAAGAAGAACTTGCTCAGAAACAGAGGTTGCTTGAGCAAAAGGAAGCGGAATTGGAGGAACAAAAGCGGTTGATGGAAGAAAAGGCACCAGAGATTGACCAGGTGGCCCAACAGTTGGAAGAACTGAAACAACAGGCAAGTGACTTTATTATAAACACTGCAAGCATATAATGACACACTATTGTAGAATCTACAAGCTGTTCATCAATTGGCAGATAAAGAAAAAGAGTTGGAGGAGCTTCGTTCATTGATCAAAGATAATGAGGCTATAAATAAGGAAGAAGATAAGGAAGCAGCCCTTAAAAAAATCGAGGACTTGAATCAACAACTCGAGGTAATACTGAATGTACATGAATTCAGGGAAACAGTGCATAACATTGCGTAAATCATAAAATAGATTCAAAAGAAGGCACATGAAGAAAGTCTTCGCTTGCACGAACAAGCATTAGCAGAAAAAGATCAACTCTTACAAGAGCAACAAAAGGCAATAGATGAATTAGAAAACAATCATCAAGAAGAGTTACGCAAATTAAAGACAGCACAAAGTTTCAGTATTCTTGCCCTTAAAAAGAAGCATAAAGAAGACAAATTGCAGCTTGAAAAGCAACTGGAGGAAGCAAGAAAGGAGGCTGAGCAGGATCCTACAGCTGACTCGATTAATGAGCATTTAGAAAAGATCTTGCAAGAATTTGAGCAGCAGGAACATACCCATGCTGTTCAAATTCAAGATCTCGAAGAATCTCATCAACATGAACTTGATAATCTTGAAAACCATCAAAAAGATCAGATGAACAAGTTGAAAAAGACTCAAGGACAAAAGAGAGAGACTTGGACTGAACGTTACTTGCCTACAGAGGCTGTTTCATGGCCACATCCTGCTAACGTGCCCAAGTTACGTCCTACACCCACTCTTGTAGAAAGCAAGAGTAAGACCTTGTTAAGAGTATTAGGCAGCTTGCCTGAATATCAAAAACCCGAACCTATCTTGACCCCACTGGATCCTAAGAAGGTTCAAATCTACTATTCATCTGTCAGCGCTAACCCTGTGGTAAGGATAACAATACCATTAAAATAACAATGTGCTTATTGTGTAACTAGATCAAGAGAAATCAAGAACAAATCCAGCAATTGCTCACATCAAACAATATCAAATTCAGTCTAGTTGATGTTGCTTCTAGTGAGACAGCTAGACAATATGCTAAACGAGCCAACAACAATGGTAGTTCAGAAGGTAGAATCAAAGAATTTCCACAGGTGTTTGTTGGAGGAGAATATCGAGGACAATTCAAGGATCTGGTTGAAGCCATTGATGATGAGAAGCTCGACGAATTCTTGAAACCCGCTAAAGAAAGACAGTTTACGGATGAAGAAAGAGCAGCCATTCAAAAGGCAGAACTGAATGAAGAGCTCAACCAACAAAAGATGATGATGCCACCTATACCAACAACCTTGCCTAAATTAAAGCCCGTGAACAAGGTTAAGCCATTAAAGGATTATGACGAGGATGAAGAATTATTAAAGCTCGTTGAACAAGAGTTGATGGAAGGAAAAGAACTTGATTTTGACAACTTGTAGTAGTAGTAATAATAGTAATATTTGTACAAATAAAAAAAAAAAGAGTCACTTTACTGAAATAATTTGACAACATTTTGATATGCTTATTTACCAACTACATACCGTTCTTTTTGCTTTAAACTTGACTTTTGTGTACACAAGATTTCAGCATACAACATACAATGATTGGCTAGGTTTGAAAGCAGTAAAAATTAAAGTTGTTCCTTAATTTTTTCATTTCTTTTTTCTTCCTTGCATTTTTTTTTCTCCTTCTTTCTTTTTATTGCAATGCAACCAGAAGAATGGCAAATAGTAGAATCACCGCTTTCTTCTTCATTTGAGAAAAAGTTAGCACTTAATTTTGAGCGGTTTAATAAAGTGCCTAATTATGACATTGTAATAGATGAAGAAGAAGCTAACAGTCACTCTGATAATGAAGCCGATACTATTTATGTCAATCACGATATGAATAATGAGCCCATAATATATCATCAATCCTTGTATAAAAATAACAATGATGATCCTATAAATTCTGCACTTTTCTTCCCACTATTTATCATGTCTTCTGATCCACCATCAACAAGGGAATCTGACGCTGATAGAAAAGCAAGTTGGCAAAACATAAATAAAGGTCCATCCTCTCCTTTCCTTTCAAACCCAATAAAGGCCATTAGTGATTCAAAGGAAGGTCATAATTTGAAACAATATGAAGAAAACATGATGCGTCAACAACCACCTGCGGCTGGCTTTACGTTTGATCCGACTCAAATATTTCAAAAAGCACCAGCTGTACAGACGATCACTGACAATATCAATCAACGCGTAGAAAAACAACAGGCCTTTGCATCATTTAAACCAGCTACTTCACCCATACCAAGCCCATCGAGTAGTCGCCCTATAAAAACCCCAAAGAGAAAACCAGCCATCATATTAACAGAACATAAGCAACCACCTATAGACATACATCAGGATGATAGTAATGATGATGACAATGATCATAACAAACCATTGACTGTCACTAAGGAAATGTTGTCAAGTTGTATCCGAGTAGCAGAACAAGAGTTCTTGGCGGGAATCTATTTAGAGATTGAAAAGAACTATTCGATTAGCGAATGCTACAAGTTAAAGTCTTTGAACCTGAATAGACAAGGAATAACAGCACTCAATAATCTAGGCCAGTGTTTCCCATATCTTGAAAAGCTCAAAGTGTAAGTTATATTCGCATCATACAATGATATCCTTGCTCATTTTTTTTTTTTCGATAGATCACATAATGAACTAACCGAGTTGCATGGTTTACCCGATTCGCTTTGTTACCTCTATGCGAATAATAACAGGTACTTTTAGGATGAACACAAATACAGCTTACTTACTCTTAATATGCAGACTTACTTCAATTGACTTGAATAACCTCACAAGATTACAACAACTTAATTTATCTTACAATTATCTTTCTCAGTTGGAAAACCTATCAGAGCTAAAATCATTAAGAGTATTGGATCTTGGACATAATTTCATCAGATCATACTCGCCACTTGGAAAATTAGAGGGGATCGTTAGTCTATCGTTAAAGTCAAATGATATTCATCGCCTGAACGAATTCCAAGATTTCAAGTAAGTATATTTATGAAAAAAAAAAAAAAAAAAAATCCAATGCTAATAAAGCAGCATAGTCAATGCAGTAATCTCGAAATCTTGGATTTATCATTCAACAGGATCGAACGTCTTGAATCTATCGAATCTCTTACTAACCTAAGGGAATTGAATATAGGTAATCATTTTTATGCAATCGTCATTATTTCATATACTCATAAAATATAGATCACAACAATGTCAAAATAGTCAATTTGAATAGACCAATGGAGCGACTTTGCAAACTCAAGCTTAGTTACAACAGATTGAAATCATTTGATATATCGTTATTTCCTGATATTAGACTACTTTATCTAGACGACAACCAAATCGAAAGAATCATGGGCGCTGCTTGCACAAAGAGAATGGATACATTTTCTCTTAGAGACCAAGGAAAGACTAAAGTGTAAGTATGTCAATACTTCCCTCCGTTCTGTACATTTAATCTTTTTTAATAGTGAAATGAATATACAGCATTTACGTGGTATAAGAAAGCTATATCTATCAGGAAGTCCTTTTAAAAGCTTACATCAAATGTTTGACTTTTACTCATTGGAATACCTTGAGCTATGTGCTGCAGATATAGAGGAGCTCCCTTCCCAGTTTAGTAAACAAGTGCCTAACCTTGGAACACTGTATTTAAGCATGAATAGAATTGCTGATATACGTCCGCTAAAGAAACTAAAGTACCTTAAAAAGCTGGTGTTGATCGATAATCGACTTACAAGTCTGAATGAAGTGCTTGGTGTTGTGAAGCGGATGAAGAGACTAGCCTGTTTAGATTTAAGGTAAAAAAAAAAAAAAAATGTTGTGAATGTAGGTAACGCTCATCTAACGCATACACAACAACAGACAAAACCCAATGTGTACCAACTTTTATCTTCCTTTAAATCCACCTGCTGTTAAATCACACTCGATACAAAATAATGATCATCGCCTTGACGAGATACCTATTTCTCCCTATATTGCAACTACATTAGATAACGAATGGGTTGCTGATGACGAAGTATTTGTGCATTCATTAAGCGATCATTGGAAGACAAGGAGAGCTGTGTACCGATCACTGTTCATATTAGAATGCCCAAGACTGATCGATTTAGATCACATACCTATACACTCCACTGAGCGAGAGCAGGCTCCTCGTATCATTCAACAATATTCCTTCATCCCTCAAGGTCGCAGTGGTAGTAGTCATGGTAGTGATTACCTCGACAACTCCGCTTTCCATTATTCTGTGTGATTGGACACCAAGCATTCGAATTTATGCAGAATGCACTTGTACCTTTTTATATTTCTTTTCTCCTTTTTTACCTTAATAAACTATTAATATATTGTTTCGCCTGATTAAGGTGAATTTTGGAGCAGGCTTGTGTTTGCATATGACAGGTTATGTCATGAGTCCTAATGCAAAACAAGTAAATTTCAAGAAACTCAGTTTTTATGTCGTCCAAAATGAAAAAGCCTTTGAATTTTAGGTTTTTTGCCCCATTGAACTTGTAAGAATTTAAAATGGTGCTTAGAATAGAGAATTCTATAATTGATTGTTTGATGTAGCATACGAATTTATAAAGGATCATCATAATTACACTTGGTTGTTTCCACCCTTCTCTCCTTCCTTGTTTGTTACAACTCTCACTCATAAAGATAAAAAAAAAGGCTTTTTACTATTACTGTATATTATTTTACATTGCTCAATTCGAAAAAATAAAGAAAAGAACGATTACAGCAACCAAGATCACAAAGCCCAAAGTGTAATGAGATATTCTATACGCATATTTATTAAACTTTGTTTGGAAAAAAACGTTTTTTAAATCCCATATTTTTTTGATAGGGTGGTCAACGTGACTATTTATGCTTATGTTATTGTTGTCAGTACGTTTATTCTCATCATATGCGGCAGAGGAATGCAAAGTAGAATGTACGCTCTACTGTAAGATAAAGAGTGTTATGATGATTCATATCAAACACATCAAAGTAACAAGCTTTTATTTGTGAGTTTGACTTTTGGCTTTGTGGGAAAATAAAAGCCGTCCTTTAGAATTTCATTGTCCGCACATTGTTATCTTTTTTTTCATCCGCTCTTTGGTGTTGCTTTTACAGGATTTTGTTTTCTATTTATTTTAAAGATAAATGGTTGGCTGTAGTCTACTCAAACAGTTCTCGCGTTCATTTAAGAGATCAAACAGCCTATCTTCCAGTACAGCTACGATCGTTGGTTCTACACATAAAGTAGACTACTCCACTACAAGCAAAGAAGCGCTTGACTTCCTTGACTTTTTAAACGCTTCACCTTCGCCCTTCCACGCTGTACATGAAGCATCTGCTCGTCTAGAGAAAGCAGGGTTTCAAAAGATTAGTGAAAAACATGAATGGCACTTGAAAAAGAAGGGCAAGTATTATTTCACACGAAATGGGTCATCACTGGTTGCCTTTGTTATCGGCGGAGAATATCATGTAGATAAAGGTGGATTTTCTATCGTGGGTGCACATACGGATTCACCCTGTCTGAAGGTCAAACCGGTCAGTAAAAAGGAACAGCAAGGGTACTTGGAGGTGGGTGTTCAACTATATGGTGGTGGTATTTGGCATACCTGGTTTGATCGTGATTTGGGTATTGCTGGACGAGTGATGGTAAAACAAGCAGATGGATCCTTTCGACATACACTTGTAGACATCAAAAAGTAAGCTGATTACCTATGAGCACAACAATGTCTAAAAATGAGATCATCCTTTTGTTTAGGCCTATCTTACGTGTTCCCACATTAGCTATTCATCTGGACGGATCTGTCAATGATGCGTTTAAATTTAACAAGGAAACTCACATGGTGCCTATTTTAGCAACCGCAGCAAAATCGTAATATGAAACTGTGATACAACTCTATCCCTGTTGACTGATAGCTTTTGAAAACAATAGAGCACTGAATGAGTTGAAAAAAGGAAATGACGAGACAGATAAACATCATACTGCTTTGATGCACCTGTTATCCAACAAGATGAATGTCGACAGTAAGTAAAAAGAAATCACTAAGGTAGAGATATCTTTTCAAACATGTATTTTATATAGTTGATCAAATTCATGATTTTGAGCTTTGTCTTTTTGACACACAAGCTGCTACCTTGGGTGGCATATATGATGAATTTATCTATTCAGCCAGATTGGACAACTTGGGCATGACTTACTGTTCATTGATGGCACTTATAGAATCCAAAAACATTCAAGAGGACAAGAATATTCGACTGATTTCATTATTTGATAATGAAGAGATTGGCAGTACGAGTGCCCATGGAGCCAATTCGAACTTGTTACCTAGTACTCTAGAGAGAATAGTAGCCTCGATAAAGCCTTCAGTTAATACCAAACTTGCACTTGAAAAGGCAATTCACAAAAGTATGCTTGTTAGTGCTGATATGGCACATGCTGTGCATCCTAATTATGCGTAATGGAGATGAAATGTATCTATGTGGATTAATCTGACTATTGATTTAGGGAGAAATATGAAGAAAATCATCGACCTCAGATGCATAAAGGAACTGTCATCAAAATAAATGCAAATCAGGTATGCTGTCATGTGATCTAATGAACATGTCTGTTTAAACCGCGTGAATATAGAAATATGCAACCACTGCAGCAACAAGTTTAATCTTACGCGAAATAGCGCGTCAAAGGAGTATTCCTATACAGGTAATGCGAATAAAGATAAACGAAAATACGAGACTCAATTACGAGCATAGGAATTTGTCGTTCGTAATGATTCTCCGTGTGGCTCTACTATTGGACCTATGTTGAGTGCTAAATTAGGATTACGTACAGTAGGCAAGTATATGCAAACACAACGAATGAAAAAGTGTATTTAACTCTCCTCCTTTTAGATGTTGGCAATCCACAATTGAGTATGCATTCTATTAGGGAAATTAGTGGTGTAGATGATGTCAAACATGGCATTAATTTACTAAAGTCCTTCTTTGAACTCTTCCCTGACATTGATGCCAAAGTGTTTATAGATTAAATTCATCATTTTTCAAGTTATTGTCTTGTTGTCAATTGTTATGTACACTCCGCACTTGTTTTTTATTTTTCTGGTTTGAGTCCTTTCTCTTTCTTTCTTTCTTTTTTCTTTACTCTCTTTTTATATATAAATATAGCAAAAAGGTTTAAAGAAAAGAGATAAAGAAAACCCTCCTCCTCTTTTTGATATATTCAACTTGATCAGGCCACTTTATATGATGTTACCAAGTGTACATTCCTCAAATGACAATGACGATTCAAAGGGTATGCGCGTGTTACTATAAAAAGAAGAAAAGGATATTCTGATAAACACTTTATAGGGGAAGATAAACAGAGTAGTGCTGTTGACAGTAGTAACAACCCCACTAGAGCAACGCAAAATGTTAATAATAGCAATAATGATACAAGTGATATATTGGATCCTATAATGACAGATAGAGAAGCAAATATGCATGTTACCGCCTGGTGAGTGTTATAAATATGATAAAATCTGTATTAATCTGTATACTTTTTATGAAGGGCTAGAAGCAATTATGTACAAGAGCGAGATCATAATGTACCTAGGAGAAATATGTATGAGCACTATAAGGCTCACTGTGCCGCTCGTAATTTAACACCTGTCAATTCAGCAACGTTTGGAAAGTTAATTAGAGTCGTATTTCCTGATTTAAAGACGAGACGACTGGGCGTTCGAGGTCAATCAAAGTATCATTACTGTGGAATAAGAGTTAGGGCAAGCAATGAACCTAATCAGATGTAAAGCAACTGCATGATGATGAAGTATTTATCATTGACTTTTTATATATTAGAAGTGATCAAATTTTGACAATAACTGAGGACAACAGTGGCAGTACAAGAGATAATATATCAACAAGCCCAAGCGCTGCTTCTTCTGTTCACTCCACTGCCAGTAATATATTGGATCCATCTATTTCTATTCAATTACCTCCTTTTATGAAACCAAATATCCTCTCTTATCCTCACACAAATGAATTGGATGCTACCATTCATTCTTTTATTTCTGCTTATGAGAACCACTGTAGACAGATATTATATCTGATTACACATCATCAAGTTGATAAAGTTCAACAAGTAATGGCCCTATTTTATGACCGTATGCCTGAAAACTTTCAACTCTTGATACATGAAGTACCTGAAATAACTGAAGCTGTTTGGAGATATGATAGCTTATTTTATGATGTAAGCGACATATTTCATACTTATACAATGCTCATATCTTTATTTAGACAATAATCGAAAGATTCCTTCCTACTGTGAACTATCCTCTAAGTCAAGCCATGATGATCACCCTGCGTACTTATACTCGTGAATTATCAAACTATATTGGCGCCTTTGTCTCTCGATTTCCAATCAATTTTTATCAAAAGAAATTTGATGGTAAAAAAAAAATAGCCCCTTCCTATGTTATTGTTCAATAGTTACGAAAAAGAAGTTGATAGTTGCTCGTATCTTTGCAGCCAAGTTTAGAAGACATCTTTCATTAAATCATGCAGCACAAACAGCCACAGCTGTATTAAACATGCCAGAGTGTTTATCAGCCATGAGAAAAGATTGGGAACAGTTGGACTTTGATGGCCTATTGGATCAAACATTATGGGTCTGTGATTGCAACACGACAGACATTAGGCATATTCGTAAGTTGACATCATATTATTGTATTCATTGACTCATGCTATATTAAAGTAAATCAGGAGATCTATGATTTATTAACCGTCAAAATCAGTCTGGATCACTGGATGAATTGGGTTTCAAACATTGTTGACAGCTACTTGAAAAAGTTTACTCCTGTAAGATGGGTTTTCTATTATTTGAATCTATACTCATCACTTTACTAGTCTTCTTCTAATGATGCAAGTCATTATCTTGCTCAAGCAAAGCAATTCCTATTAAAATGGAACTTTTATACTTCTCTTATCATGAAGGGTTTAGCTCGTCAAAATGCAAGAAGTTTTAGTAAGCTTTGTTTTTGTAAACGTGTTACTTTCTGACACTATTCTTTTTACAATAGGTTCATTTCATACCATTCATTCGTTTCTTGATGATTATGCCCTTTATCTTGTAGAAGAAACTATTGCTCAGGCTAATTACATATTAATGAGACAACAACAAGTTATCCAACAGGCTGAATCATCCTCAACTGCTACAACTTCCACATCAGTTACTCGTACAAATATATATTCTTCGCCTTCATCTTCTACCAGCAAGGGAAATCTTTCTTGATCTGTAACCACTCTGAAAAAAAGAATATCTTGCTTGTCCATACTATATATATATCCGCAGATTCCTCCTCCCCTATATTATATACATATATACACAAATGATGTATAGGATTTATGCATGCTCTTTAATTTTTTGCTGTAATATATAATACCCCCTAGTACATTTATAATGCTACTTTTTTCTTTATTTTCTAAAATAAACAACCTTTTGCTCATTTTATGTCTTTAAATGCTTGATATATCCATCTCTCATTTTATTCCTAGAAGTTATTAAGAAATAAAGCTTGATTATGCAAATGCACTACATTTGTGACTGCATATTTATATTGTGACCTAAGCTGTAGTGCGCCTAGCATTGACCTTTATTTTTTGCTTTTTTCACTATTTCTTTTTTTTTTTTTTTTTTTTTTTTTTTTTTTTTTTTTTTTTTTTTTTTTTTTTTTTCTTATTTCTTATTTCTTATTACTCTATGACAGGAAGCCATTATATTACTGAAAAGATAAAAAACCTTGGCCTATGCTCAGCTGTTCACAACATAAAACCTCTCTCTGGAGGAAGTATTAGCCAAGCTGCAAAATATGCAACAGACAAAGGAGACTTTTTTGTCAAAGTACGTGTCAAAAATAGGCTAAACGCGTGCACGCGCACACATACTTTAATCCACTTGTATAGACAAATAGGGATTCAGAGGCATATAAATGGTTCAAGGCGGAATCATTAGCTCTCGAACGTATCAATCGTGCGGTTCCAGACTTTGCTCCAAGACCCATCCATTACCAAGAAAGTAGTACAGACAACGAGCAAGCATTTATCGTGACAGAATACGTGCCAATGGCAGGAAAGGCATCTGGACGCGATATCCAAGAAAAGCTAGGTATCTCTCTTGCTCAGATGCATTCCAAGGGAACAAGCGATAAGTTCGGGTTTGATATTACATCATATTGTGGAACAACAGAACTCGACAATAGCTGGTGTACTGACTGGTGTCAGTTTTGGTGTAAGCAGCGCATGGAGCCGCTTTTCAATCAGGTACGAGGAAGGAATAAAGATATCGATCGGTACGGTAAGGAACTGTGTTCTCGTATGGAACATTGGCTAGGATCCGATACGTTGCCTAATATAAAACCTGCACTCCTTCATGGAGATCTGTGGAGTGGTAACTGGGCAGTTCATGCAAACACCAAACAGCCCATCATCTTTGATCCTGCGGCTTACTATGGACATAATGAAGCTGAGTTTGGTATGATGAAAATGTTTGGTGGAGTCAGCCAAGCATGCTTTGACGCGTATGATGACATTTCTGAAACTCCTGTGATTGAAGGAAGAGAAGAGCGAGTGATGATTTATGAGCTATACCATCATCTTAATCATTATGCCATGTTTGGGGGAAGTTATGCAAGTGGTTGTATAGATATTATGGAGAGACTATTGTAAATTAGTAATATATTGATGATCCAAAAGTCAACTGTCTTTGTTTTTAATCATGAGACATAAACAACAGAGTAACAATGACCATTCATTAACTGCTGTTCTGCAGAAGATATTAAGAAATCGATTTTGATCTGTTGGAAACAATGAAATAAAAGGAGAATAATCTCTAAAGACTAGAAGAATCACTATTGTTTGTATTAAAGTATGTCTTACGGATCCAAAAACAAGGTTTGAAGAATGTCTCTCCTCTAAATTAAAAGGCATACTTGTTGCTCTCTCTCCCAGGCTCTTGAGATGGTAATAGAGCTCCGGTAATGCGTAATAAAGTATTGATTCTTTTAATACTATTTCCTCAGTTCATTTTTACGCTTTTTCTGCGATAGGACCATCCGATGTATCCCTTTACTCCCCCGTAGCGGTGTGATTTTTAACTCCTGCCAAAATAAAAATTACCTTTTGCTTATTTTTCTCATGGAAACCACGAGAAATTTTCTTTTCCTTAAATGATACCAAGCAGAAAGGAGAAGTGCAAAGCAGTTAACAAACCAAGCCTTATACCAAGATTCCCGTCTTCTTCTCAAACTAACATTCAAAAGCATTCATTGAAATTTCATCATTTGAAAAAAGCATCTCTCATTCCTAAAAAGCCATACAAACATAAATCACTGCATCGTAAAGCTAGACCTTCACGTATACCCATATTATCTTCTAGAATCAAAAAACCAGCGTTGTCAAAGCAGCAGCGTCTGATTGATGCTTTTAATAAGCTGCATATTTCTACCAATAAGAAGAATATCACCATGGAAACAGTGATACAAGGTTTAAACCAAATGCATGTTTGAAAAGAAGCAAAATAAAGATGCATGAAGTTTTTTTCTTTACATTGTAACATTTTCAGTCGTTCTTTGTTCTTATTTAGGAATAATGTGCTGCGTTATGATCATAACATCTAGTGAGCAGGCAATTTTTTTTATTGTGAGCCACATGGTGAGATTAGCGCTTTAAGATTACTAAAGCACATTGAAGGAGATGAACCTTGATACTTGCTAGCAAGACGATCTCCACAGAGTTTCCTCTTTTTTTGTGCTCAATTATAAACAAAGAACTCGTTTCATCTGAATATCATCAGTATTCAATTTTACCAAACAAGAAATAATTATAATAATAACGTTATTGACGCTCTTATCGTTCCTTAATAAAGTCTCTATAGCCGACCGCTGGATCAGTATAATTCATTACACCCATCATTGCCTTTTTTGTATATAACAGCATGTTTCAGTTCTTGCAATTTTATCTCTTCTAATCGATTCGCTGATAATTCAGTCGTTTTCGCCAAGAAACTCTTCTGTGCGTATAGGTACGGACCTGTAAATCAATCGAAGCCTCACAGCGAACAACTAATTCTGTCCAATCATTTTATGGAAAAAACGGGCGCTATTCCGGCCAAGTAAAAAGTTTTATAATGAATCAAAAGTATATAAAGGTACCAAGGCTGTTGAACTCTCTTTTTTTCCATTCAACAGTATAGCCTATGGTGTACCTTAAAAATATAATCTTTTGTGAGTATCTGTTTATGAGCTGCTGGTAATAGATCGATCTAATACTCTTGTGCTAGTGTTTGGCGCACTGACCTTTGTATGCGCACAAAAAGGGGCAGCAGATAAACACATCAAATACAATGTCATTGGCCTTTTAAGTTCATCACAATCAATGGGTGTTATTGTGGATAATGTCACTTATGCTTTGGAACTCAATTCACCTAGCACAATCTTATACACTGGTAGTGCACCTGTGGCTCGTCAAGGTTACAGATACACCAAGATTAAAAAATTAGACAACAGTACTATCAACGAACCATTCCTTCGATCTCCTGTAGAAACCGACACAGTGAACGAATTCTTTAATAGAACATGGAACAAGAAGCAGATTGCACCATTACCTACTGTATACAAGCCATTGCCGTTTATTCATCGCATCTCTTCTAAACTGCATCAAGAAGGAGAGATCCCGACCATACATATTATTGCCAACGAAACAGAGGTCGCCCTGTTGCACCGTAATGCATCTCAAGATATAGAGATCAAAACAAACTTATCCTATGTCTCTTTGAATGACAGTCTATCTTTTCAAAATGTTGGGCTCTCAATTGCAGGTGCCAGTTCTCGAATGATGCCAAAGTCTTCTTACAACCTGAAATTACACAAAAAGGACAGGATTTACGGATACAGACGTATCAAGTTAAGAGCTATGGCCACTGATTCATCCTACATGCGTGAAAAGCTTGGATATGGCATGGTCAAGTCTTTAGGTCTCATCTCAACCGACTTCTCCTACTGTCGTGTCTTTTTGAATGACCAAGAAATCGGTCTGTTTGGCTTGATCGAAACATTTCAAGATCCTTGGACTGCTAATGTATTTGCTGATGGTGACAAAGACTACAAGAGCGGCAATCTCTATCAAGGTGTAGGCGCTGGTACGAACAACACTGGCGGCTTAAACTACCTAAGCAATTTGACTGCATATGGAGATGGACAATACAAGATAAAGGCTGGCAACAAGGAGGATTATGCTCCTCTTCAAGAGCTGACCAAGTTTATTGCTGATGCACCTGTCAATGGTACCGATGCCGTGGATGCTTGGAAGTCAAAAATTGATATGGATTCTGTCATTCGCTCCATGGTTCTTGAAATCCTTAATGCTTACTTTGATGGATACATATATAATTCCAACAACTATTACATTTACCCAGATCCTTCGTCCAAGAAATACATCTATATTCCATCAGACTTGGATTTGACCTTTGGCACATCTTTTGGTCCAGTAGCGCCTCTTATATCTGGCAATTACTCAACTTTCACGCATATGTATGACCGACCATTGACAAACAAGATGCTACAAGTTCCAGAATTCAAACAGCAGTTTGAAGATATGCTGATTAACGTCACCAAGCAACTTATGAATCCTACGGCGACCAATGATCATATCAATAGTCTTGCTGACATGCTTCAAGAAGATGTTGCTTGGGATGCTGTTGTTCCACGTATGGTCCTCTGGTATAATACGGAGATGTCCAAGATGTTTAATGTGTCAAACGGAAGGATTCCTCCAGATTTCGATATGGCACCTGCTTTGCGTCAAATTTCTAAATACGGAGGCAATGGACTGTTTGGCAATAATATGGCCGCTTCTGCTGTTTCTCAAGACTTTAACAAAACTCTGGATTTTTCCACAATTGTTACAAAGGGTCTTCCTTTCCGTGAAGCGGTCAATGGCCCTACTGGCAATAGCGCTTCCATGGGTGTCAAAGAATTTATCAATACTGTCAGTCAGAATACCTTGAAGTTTTTCAATCATTCTAATATATAACACTATATATCACTCTAATATATAGCACCAACATTTTATCGCACAATAGCCGGATCAATAAAGAAAAGGACTGTTTTTTTTATCATCTGTACAGACCGAACACGCGACGCATGCATGAGCACACATGTTTTATTGCCACTGTTGTACCTTGGTCCCGTTTTACTCTCTTTTTTTTCTTATATTCATAACAATATTGTACCTTCAATAAGAACCTCTAGGTACATTCAAAAATAAACATTTTCTTAATAGCATTGCACTAGGACCTGTTCACTAACGCTTGATCTTGCATTAGGACATGAACAATAATACCGTTACCGCACTTACTACCAACCTTTCATCCTGCCGTGCACCTTTACCAGTTGACTCAGCTTACCGTACCTGCCAAACATGCAGAGAATAAGTTGCAGCCACACGACACAGACGTCGAGCTGAACAAGAAGAGCAGGAAGGCAGATCAGTAAGACGCAGGGGAAGACCTAGAATAGAACCTTCTCAGACCATTCCTGCTGCTTATATCTCGCAGCTTTCTCGCCTTCACCCTTTGGACCTTGTACAAATGAACAAGGAATGTCTCCACAGTCATGCCTTGCACTGGATCGATATGAGGCAAGATACATCTTCGATGAGAAATCCAACCTGGGAGTCATGCTGCAAGCAGGGATCAGTCCAGCTGTAGCTCTTGCCTGATCCACCTGAGTACTTGAAGAACTTGCTTGCAAGTACAGACACTCAGAGCCGTCACTTCAAGGACAATCTTCGTCAGCATAACCCTGCCTTTGTGTTTACCTCTTTGGGTTGTGACGTTGTCTCAGCTGAGGAGCGTAATGCCAACAATAACAGAGGTGGACTTAACGCATTCCAAATCCATGGCGCTCTTTGCCACTGCCAGGGGCCATTTATTCCTTATGAGGGCAGCGAACCATCCTACGCCTAACTCTACATATATGATCCATCTTTCGCTACACAAAGAAGATCCGAAAGAAACGAAAATCTTAATCTCGAGATCATAGCGGAGTTATCTATTATGCTTTCTCATTGTAACCCTTTTTCACGCATATATCGCCAAGCACATGAGATTTTAAGCAGAAACGAGAACACAAGTACGGACGGAGATTTGAGCAATAACACCAATGACCACAATGAAAGCAACAACTCGCCTTACATTATCATCAGTTCTTCAATGGGAATGAGATTAATCGAAGGGAGCGACAGACGTACTACCAATTGTCCTACAACGGAGGAAGTCGCTGCTGTCATACCAATTGAGTATAGTGATCGAAACTTCAGAGGTATTATACTTGCCCTAAGAAAAAGAAATCATAATGACAACATTCGTCAAAGCTATGACTTTGACCAGCACTTTCAAAGAATCAGTCAAACGCATGCTGCATACATGCCCACCCACTATGTCCTTTTATTTTCTCTGGAACCTACGGATGGCATTGGGGCATGTGCCTTTCCTCCTCCTCCTCTTTCTTCTCCACCGCTACGAATGAAGAAGTAATTTTAACAAGGCAAAGAGATCGCCTATCTAAGCGCGCTTACTATAGATTCAGATTGCATCTGAGAGGAGAGCATGAGTTTCCTGTTAATTTTTATGCAAAAAAAAAAGCTCTTTCAGCAATAGTATTCGTATGATTGTCGTACGAATTAGCAGATATATGCTTCAGTCTCGCCTAGCCAATAAGCCAGATGGCCCATTAGAGCTTATATCTCGGTTTACGCTGTCAGCACAAGAAGGCGAATTGTCATTCACTTTAACAAGAAAGCAATTTCCTGTTAAATTATGCTTTGCTATGACCATCAACGAATCCCAAGGACAGTCATTGAAATATGTGGGCGTCGACCTAAGGCAATCACCATTTATGCATGGTCAGCTATAAGTCGCTCTTTCAAGAGTCACCTCTCTTTCCGGCATTTCAGCCCTTCTGCCAGAAAGCTCAAATACAACCAACAATGTTGTCTATCCAGAGCTGTTACTTCACTAATATGGCCGCCTACGACCATCAAACAAACTTATGCCTACAATTATGAATTCTTTATGACTATATCGTTCTTTTCAACACGTAAATCTTTACGAATAACACTTTTTGCAAGCAGCCTTGATTCTGAGTGTCAAAGTATCCAATGAAGAGTGTGGATTTCTTTTGATACGCTTTTTGAGCTTTGACCAGTATTACTCAATTGGATAGAGGAAAGGAGAGTATGGAGGCATAAACAAAGGTTTATAACCTCTACTCTCGATCGCATCTACGGCATACTGGTAATGATGAATTCTGCAATTGTTTGTAACAATATCATAGTCATGCTTGCTGGGCTTGTTCAAGACATCCATCACATTTCGAACAAAACTTACAACATGATATATAGTTGTGCCTTTATTGGTTTTTCTTTTTTAAAGTTGTCAATCTTAGCCTACAATAGTATATCAGTGACTGCAGAATTAAAGCAAATAATATCAATAGAACGTTGTCTTGATTTCTTTCTCTTTGCTCTTATTATACTCCTTCGTGCCTCGTACACCTATTTACCCTGATGTGGAGCAATGAATTGCTCTAAAAAAGCGCACAAAATCAGAAAATGCCCAATCCAATGATAACACAGAAGCCTTACGTGCCCAGAATTCAAAAAGAACTGGTAAAAAGAAACACTTAATGTATTTTTAACGTCTTGCAAGCTAATTTGCATAAAGGTACCAAGAGAAAAGGCACTTCTGATGTAATAAACGCAAAAAAGGACGTAAAGAGAAGACGCCAGGTAGCTACCTCCGAAGCATCATCCTCTACAAGCAGAATAATCTGTAGTTATTGCCAAGAGGAGGGACACAAATCTGCAAGAAGTCGCGCCTGTAGGAATTACAACCTGAAATTAAAGGAGCTTCTACAAATCAAACTTGGCTCAAGTTATCAAAGGTATACTGTTTCCATTCCTTTTGCAAGCTTCTGTAGAAAGGCCCCTAAAAAAGCCAACTCATTGGAGAAGATCAAAGCAATATCAGGTTCTATCAGGGAAGTGATATTGAAAGCTCAGCTGTTTGTGAATTACTTCATTTTGAAACACCCAAACAAGTTGATCAATGACTTTTTTAAACAAAACTTTTGGTATACCGTTTCCAGAATTGTTCGTGCTGGTCCATATAAGATCAAGTCCATTTTAAATGACTATCGAAACAGATAGAAGGAAAGGCAGAATGAAGAAGATTTGGACGCTGATCAACTGACAAGTTCATTTGTTTATCTATCCTCCAGTACCACAAATGGTAGCTTGTTCGTAGAAGAGAATGGATTAAGAAACTATGGACAATCTCTGTCAACTGCCTGCGAAACTGTTACAACAAGTTATAATAATTACTATATTGAAAATTTCGAAAATATTATATGTAATTACTTCATCTATTCCCTGAGGAGAAAGTATCCGGTAAGCGACAACAAAACAAAAAAAAGTTGTCTAATGCATTCATATTAACCTGCGTGTTTTAGAATGTAAAGATTGGTTGCCTTAAAAACTTGGTGTATAACCATGTATATGATGAAGTACTCGTACATTCTGAACCATCCTCTATACTTGATGGAATACTTTGCCTTTTTGACTCGGATGTGGCTTCTAGTCTTTCCAGTTTTTTGAATCCCTTAATTCTAGAAATGAAGAATTGTATGCCCACGCTTCCAGTGTCGAAAGTAAGCTTAAATAATGGACCTTTCAAAATCCTACCTATCTTAAGGCATATTCTAGAAAAGTATGAAAATTTGAATATGGCTCAACCTTCTCAAGATGCTAAAGGCAGTGTCAGCAAGTTCATGCCTCCCAGACTTTTTGGTTTGTTTCCAAATCCCGGATTAGGCTAGCGATTTATAAAAATCGACACTCAGAATCTCACAGGCATTTTCCCCGGGGCAAAACAAGAAAAACAAATCAACGAGTCTCCATTTGATCATAACCAAAGACAATTCTTCCAAACGTTTGATTTTAAAAAGCTGGGATTTCGAAGGTATCACTGTTAGGTAGTTTTATATTTAATTTATTAATGATAATCATGTGGTTGGGAAGAGCTCAAAAATATGCCCGAGCAAACAGGAAGGATGTTTCTTAATGGAATGCACACCGATGGTTATACATGTAGAGTTTTGTTTTGTAGAAAGGTGCTTCCGTCATCAGCAGCAGATGGTGTTTCTCTAGAACTGAGTGATTTTACGACCGACAAAGTAGATAAATATTTTCGTCCATGTACTGTGGACCCAGGAAGAAAGGATGCCTTCGTCTCTTATCACGGAGGCACCGACGTACGCCGCCTGTCCTCTGCTGAGTACTACAGTATGAGTGGAACTGTAAACCACCAGAAAGTACAACAAGGTCGTAAGCAAAGCTTAGGTATCGAAAGAATTGAAACAAATATACCTTCGCCAAAAACTGCATCCATTCAACAATACATGCTATACCTAGTTTATATATTGCAACACACGGACGCTTTATTTAACTTTTACAATTCTGAGATTGCAAAACTAAAATGGCTAAATTATATTGGATCACAAACAGTCATTCAAGAAAGCATAAATATATTATTGAATGGTGGCAAGAAATACAATAAATCACGAAGAAAAAAATACAAAGAAGAGCAGAAAAAAAGGAGAAAAGCTCCAAGGCCGGCGGAACACACATCTCCTATCACACTATCCGAAAGATATATACTCTTTTTCTATTTCTTTTTAGTACAATCTAAGCGTTATTCGTATCTTACAGAAGGAAGAATAAAACTCGTTTTGAAGAAGGCGACTGCAAAAAAATGCCTCTTGTTATCTTTAGTGATAGTCTGAGAAATAAAGACCATGTTAAGTTTAAAGGTCTTCGACGTGGCGTCTCCAATAAGATTTGCAGACAACTAAAGCGCAGAGAGGAACTTGGAGAGTTGTTGCTTCTGGATATCAATGAATATAAACCTCAAAGGTTAGTATAACAATGATCATAGATCATACATTCTAAACAATATCCCTCTAGACCTGTAACTCTTGCTTTAAGCAAGAGTTAGAGAATCTGAAGCGTGGAGGAGGTGACGATGTCAAAAAAATCCATCAAGTATTAAAGTGCAAAAGTTGTAATATTTTTTTGGAATCGTGATGTTATGGCCGCCAAGAATATGTTGACCATTGCTCGATCTATCTGGATTAGTCATGGTCGACCCAATGTCTTCAAAAGACAACTCGCCACCTCCAATGTGGTTGCCTCGTCCCACTCTGGTGAGGCGCTGGCTTGAAGATTTTACAGGTAAAAAAAATCTCATATTCAACTTGTCTGAAAACTAACTTTTGTTTGTCTGAATATCCATTTTTTTTTTTGAATTTAAAGTGTAAAAACTGTAAACTAAACAAACCCCTTTTTTATCCCTTCTATTGTTTTTTTTTTTTCGACATATACTTATATAACATAACCTGTTCAGTGTGTATTATGATTATAGGCGTTGGTAATAAGCTTTTTTATATATTCGGTTTTCTAACAGAGTGTGGTTCAAATGCTCAATTGAAGGGAGCTTAGACTGTCAAGAGCGTAGGTTAAAATTTTCAATCGTTCTTTGTCCTGGGCACTGATTTTTAGGACCATTTTCTCTTTATTTTGTTTATAATGTCAAACGTGAAAGCAATCTATTCCACTCCTAATTGTAATAAAGTATTTGAAATACAACAAGATTCAACAGCCATAGAAAATATAACAGGCTCAATTTTGCAATTAAAGGATCAGCTGAATGAGTTTTTGACACAAATTATGGAAAAGGAAACATTACCAACTAATACTACTACCACAAAAGACGATATTGAAGAACAAGAAGAAGATGAAGACGGAGACAGTCCAATGAGCATAGATAGACCAGATGCTCCAGAAAAGCAAAATGTAAAAAAGCCCAAGATTAACGAAAAATAAAAAGTTACGAGTATGAATCGTTTGGTGAAACATATAAATCAGGGTCTCTCAATATATAATTCATTTCTTATTTTGAATAATCATCGAACCATTTCGCACATTCATTTATTACCAATGTTATTATTATGATCTGGTTACTATGGTAATTATTACAGAGCGCATACATATCACACAATGGAGCCCGTCATCCGATTTGATGATGTCCATATTTGAACATGCTGCCATAAAGCATGTGAGACCAACAATATACTCTCTTTTATTAAAATGTAATTGTCCATGGTTAACTACCATACAGGTTTTGTTTATTTACCTGCAGCGTCATCCTTACCATCCAATATACCGGCTGATTATACCAAAATATTTGTTTTGCCTCGGAAAGTAGAGTGACTGAATGATACCAACATTATTTTATGCAAAAACCTCTCTCTTTTTTTTTTTTTTTCTTGGTTACAATTAAATGATTAAGTAATGGATTATTCAACGTGGATTACATAAAGCTTGCACCACATTAACACCATCACCATGGTTACTTTGTAACATTTTCTACCCTGTTTTTCCTTTTTTCCCTTTGATATAGGGTATAGCCTATCTTTTGGTCTCTTTGTGTTGTTCATTAAGTAGGAATGTTACACAGCAGACATGTTTCACGGTTCCCTTGGAAGGCCCTGAATTAGGTAATTGTTCCTTGGTTCACAATTTTCTCTTCATAAGCATTATCATGAAAGAACAGAACACGAGAGAAAAAAAAAGATATTTAAGTAGCTCATTTCTCCTTCCTTTTTCTTTCTTTCTTCAGTCTTGCAAAAAACAACTTTTTATTTATATGAAGCTCTCTTCTGTCTTATCTCTTGTTGCCACCGTTGGCCTTTGTCTCCTACATTCCGTCTCAGAGGCATCACCTATTGCTTCTTTACAGGAACGTGCTGCATCCTCTAACAAGGTTATTGTGGGGTAAGATAGATCTTTCTTTACCAGAACAAAATGTTTATCTATTTCCATAGATACTTCCCCAACTGGCTCTATGGTCGCTATCCTCCTTCTCAGATTGACTTTTCAAAGTATACTCATATCTATTATGCTTTCGCCATCCAGAACACTCCTACTACTCCTACGTGGGCTGATTCTGGTGTATTCGACAGTAAGCTCAATTTGTCTAGTTTTTTATATTTAATCTCACCTGTTAACACTAGCCTATGTCGCATATGGATTCCCAAAACTGCTTTCATTAGCTCATGCTGCAGGAACCAAGGTCATGGTTAGTGTTGGTGGTTGGTCAGGCTCCACTCAGTTCTCTACTATGGCTGCTTCTCAATCCAACCGTAAGGCATGGATTGATTGGAATGTCAACTTTATCAAGCAATACAACACGGATGGTGTGGATATCGATTGGGAGTAAGTTACATCTATAACGTCAAAGAAACAAAATCTCATATATAGCATAGATATCCCACTGCAAAGGGTGCAGGTTGTAATGCTGTCAATCCCAATGACGTCCAAAACCTCAACTCGCTTGTAAAGGAGCTTCGTGCTGCCCTGGATGAAAACTTCCCCAACGACCACAAGGAAATCACAATGGCTGTTCACATCACACCTTTTGGTGGTGACACACCTGTCAAGGATGTATCCGGATTTGTTCCCTATGTTGATCGTTTCCATATCATGGCCTTTGATGTCAATGGTGCTTGGAACAGTACAAGTGGCCCCAACGCACCTTTCCATAACGCACCTGGATTTGGTTATCCTGCAGGTTTCGTTGAAGGTATTGAATCATGGAAAGCAGCTGGTGTACCTTACAACAAAATTGCTGGTGGTGTTGCCTTTTATGGTCGTGCTCAAACCTTGACTGTCAGCAGTGCACCCGAGACACAGTACAACCCAGCAGTGTCTCCTAATCCTCCCTTGGGTGATTCTTTGGATGGCCCTTGGCAAGATGCTTATTGTCCTTCTGACACCACAGTCGCTTCAGGTGTCTGGAGATGGAGCAACCTCCGTTCACAAGGTGTACTCCAAACACCTACTACTGCTGCCTCTCCTTGGATCCGTCACTTTGACAATGTCACTCAAACTCCTTGGTTGTATAACCCTACGAACAAACAATACATCTCTTATGACGACCCCATCTCTCTTGGTGTCAAGGCCAAGTATGCTATTGACACTGGCTTAGCTGGTCTCTTTGCTTGGAGCGTTGAAGAAGAGAACGGCGAACTCTTGAGTGCTATTGCCCCCGTCATCGCCAATAACCCTCCCCGTACACCTATCGGTACAGCTACCCCTACAGCCACAGCCACGGCCACGGCTACTGGTACCAAGACTACGACTGCAGGAACGTCTACTCCTACCTCTTCTGGTGGATGTGATGGTGTTCCTACCTGGAATGCTTCCACAGCTTATACTGGTGGCAGTCAAGTGGTATATAACGGCGAATTGTACAAGGCTCAATGGTGGACTCAAGGCGAAACTCCCTCATTGAATGGTCCCAGCTGGGGTGCTTGGGTTCCTGTCAAGGCTTGCTAATATCCCTCCCTTCTTTCTCTTTAAATAGAAATGATATTTATTTTATAACTTAATCGCTATTCTCGGTTTTTTACAAGATTTATTTATTGATTCTTTTTGTCTCATTAATTATAGTATAGATGCAAATGATTGATATTGAGTTGGGTGTTTTAAATGTTCAAAAGAAGTCTTCTAGGATCTTCAACGAGTTCCTTAATTCTAACCAAGAATGTAACGGCTTCACGACCATCGATAAGTCTGTGATCATAAGTAAGAGCAACATACATCATAGGACGGATTTCAACCTATTTTGACATGAGTCATCTTGCCATACTTGTTTTTTTATCCTTTTACCTTTCCGTCAACATTAACGGGTCTTTCCTTAATAGCATGCATACCCAAAATGGCAGTTTGAGGCAAGTTGATGATAGGAGTACCCATCAAAGAACCAAACACACCACCGTTGGAAATTGTGAATGTACCTCCGGCCATATCTTCAATGGTGATCTTGTTGTCACGAGCCTAATGATGACATGTTAGGACCTATGTTTTCCTTCAACAAGAAGCAAGAATTACCTTTTTACTGAGTTCAGCAATGCTCTTTTCAACATCAAGATAGTTCATGTCTTCAACGTTTCTCAACACAGGAGTGACCAAACCCTTGGGGGTAGAAACAGCGACACTCATATCAACATAGTCGTGGTAGACAATCTCGTTACCGTCAATGGAGGCATTGACAGCAGGGATTTCTTGCAAAGCAACAGCAGCGGCTTTCACAAAGGCAGACATGAAACCGAATTTGACACCGTGCTTCTTCAAGACGGCATCCTTGTAGTCAGCACGAAGACCGATCAAGTTGGTCATGTCGATTTCGTTGAATGTAGTCAAGGAAGCAGCTGTTTCTTGAGATTGCTTCAATCTTTCGGCAATTCTAAGACGCATACGGTTCATCTTTACACGAGTTTCATTACGGTTACCAAAGACCTTTTCGCCAGCAGCAGCAGCAGGTTTGGGGGCTTCGCTCTTGGCGGGCTTGGGAGCAGGGGCAGCAGGCTTGGGTTCTTCCTTTTTAGGAGCCTCTTGCTTAGGTTCTTCCTTCTTGACTTCTTCCTGCTTCACTTCTTCCTTCTTGGGTTCTTCTTTCTTTGCAGGAGCAGCACCTAAGGGTTAAAGCATGAGTATCACTTGACGTGTGATAACTAACTTAATTTCCCACGAACCTTCCTTTGGTGCATCTCCAAGTTCCAACTTGAAGAAGTCAGCACCGACAGCAACAGTATCTTCTTCGTTAGCGTATACTTCGACAATAGTACCTGATGCAGGGGAGTTGACTGTGACGTCGATCTTGTCGGTTTCAATAGTGGCAACTTCCTCATCTTGGCGAACGAAATCACCGACCTCTAATTAGGAAATGTATAAGCACACGGTCTCACACACACACACACACACACGTTGTTAATACATAATCTCGATACTTACGCTTAACCCATTGCTTAAGAGTTCCTTCTGAAATAGACTCTGCCATTTGAGGAACCTTGATTACTTTGTCGGCTATAATGTATACAGAATATCGGGAATAAGTATATTACTGTCATAATACAAGGTCAATTGCATACCGTATGTTCTAATTTGGTTCTTGATGGTGTTGTTTTGTAAGTTAGTGTTTTGTCTATAGTAAGAATTAGTACATGTGTATATAAAGTAAAGAAAGGCTGTACTTTAAACGGTCATAACCAACTGTATATAAAGAAGCAGCGGTTTGAACGTGCAAGTTTCTTTGAACATGACGCACTGCAGTAGTAGCAATTACGTTTTTTGAGAGAGAAACACGAGATAGTCTAAGAGCAACGCGAGAATACTGCATGACTGAATAAGACACAAAAGAGAGAAAAGGGAGGTGGTTGATAGTGGAGTCAAGAGAAGGGAGAAAATAAATTTTTTAATCCAAGGCTAAGTATTATAACCGGGTAACAGCGGAAGGGAAATTATTTTTTCGGGAGAAGGTTTTCTTTCGTACGGATGTTGAATTCAATTTAGTCTTTGCGCGAATCATTCTTTGTGATGTCAAGAACCCCATCCGACGTTTCCCGCAACATAAAAAAATGGAAGAGGGTTTAACTAAATGAGTTTATAGTCCTTGTCATTTTTATTGATGATGTCATAGGCATGACACGTTTTTAAAAAATAGAATATCAATAAAAAGAAGAAAGGTCATTCAATATGCTTTCCATAAAGTGCGTTGATCGGTAAAATCCGCCAAAAGGGAAAAAAAAAAAATTTATTGTTAATAAAAAATAAAATGTGGGGCAAAAGAAGTAACAGAAATAAAGTTTGAGCTCATCTTGCTTTCCCTTCCTTTGTTCTGTTACACTTGTCTTTTAGTTTTAATAAGAAGATAGTCTATTCTACGTTATATTATTCCTATTTGAAATTTTAAATAGCTATCCATCCTATATAGATTAAAGTGAGTTTATTGAGAGCAGTAACTGTTTAAAACGAGATATGCATTAGAATTGACTCCGAAAAGTCTCAGGGTTGTCAGATCTTCCATCAGATTTCTTCCATGGTGTGATATGTCTCGAATAAGAAACAAGATATATGTTGATGAGGGGTTTTTTTATTACAAATAAGATAAAAGAGAGTTCCTTATTACATCGTCATTTATATATAAGCAAAAGTAGTCATGATCCATGAGCATATGTCGCGTTATATGAATGTGTTAATATTATGTTTTAATGCATCAAAGAGGCTTTCTGACAACATTGGGTTAAATTAAGATCATAAATATCATTATTGATCAATATTTTTTCTTTCTTTCTTTACTATTTATGAAAACTTTGACACTCATTCCCTGCTGCTAAAGCGGCGTCTCACTTGTGGTTCCTGCCCCTACTGCTAAAAAGATGGAAAGATGGTGAATGAACACGAGTTGGTTTTTGTCCTGTTTCTACTGCCAAGGAGATGGGAGGATTGAATATATTAATACAGGAGGAGAGCAGCAAGTCACTCTTCTTATTTCACTGTTTGTTTTCTCTAATAAAGAGCATTTTAAACAAATACAAACATTGCATCACTCCTCAGTATGAAGACGTTGTGGTTACTATTTCGTCTGACAGCTCTTTCATATATGACGAATGCTCTGCTTTAGTCTACCAAACATAATAAATATAATAGCATTCTATTACAAAAAAACAAGTTAATTTTGTTTTTTTGTTTTTTTGTTTTTTTTTGTTTTTTTTGTTTTTTTTGTTTTTTTTGTTTTTGTTTTTGTTTTGACGACTTTTATCAAAGCCAACTGTACTACAAGTTGATTTTGTGATGAACCATTGTAAAGTTGAAAACTGGCTACAGAGCTTTAGCTTTAATTTAGCTTGTAACAAATGTTAACTTGAGTTGTACGTGTGTGTTTGCTTTCAGGCGCGATTTCTTGACTTGTTATCTCTCTCCTGTATTTAACGGATTTCTCCGCATTAATGTCTTATTGGAAACAACTATGCATCAGCTTCAATGTGCCATAACTTGTATGTGCTTGGTGTTCTCCTTGTTTTGTTCACTGAACGATTCCATAACTAAACTCTCTTCATTGTGTATATCATAACCCATGCCATCTATGCATCATTCAGATTTACAAGCACTATACCTGCACTAAATTGAATGTTTACAATGACAACATCAGTAGTAGTCATAGACTCACTCCTTATTTTATTTTGCATCTCTTCTTTCTAAAGAAGAATTTACTTTGCTAGTAGTCGACTTATTTTTTACAAATACAACAGTGCTGTTGATAATGTCAAGGACACTTTGGCTATAGCAGAGAGCTTGTTCGAACTAATGTAAATAAGATATATCTTACAAGCTTAAGGACACGTACTAAGCAATAAAATTAGGTCACCTCAGCGTATTTTGCTATTGAAGCGATGCTGAACGTGTTTGATGCAAGGCTGTTAAGCACGATGTACAGATCACAAATTGAGATTTGGACTGCTGGTTGTCTTATATTTACTGTTACAGATATTGACGCAATTCAAGTCATTATAGAGGTAAAAGAGCACTTGGATTTGTTATTTATTTATTTGAAATGGGTAATATACCGTTAGTTTTTTATTTTTAGGATTTCTAAAAGCTGCAGCTGGACACACCAGATGGAGAGTATAAAAATCAGTGTAGTCAACAGCATCAGAAGACTGTAAGTAAATACTTTATACAAGGTGTGATACACTTATATCCATATTTTTTAAACTTTTGCAGAATGGAAAAGTTGCCGCTGAGAGAACCAATTGAATGATGCTCCAGTGAAACAGAAGTCTGGAGCACTTGGGTTGATCCTGTGCTGGATTTACTCCTGAGCTGTATAGAAGAAGGAGTCCACCTTAGGTGGTGAAGGTAATATCATCACGAATAGAAAAGGTAAAGCTTTGTTAATCGGATACAGTAGAACAAACCAGAAAGACTGTCAGGAGGAACCTGAAAGACCAGATGGTACAGTTTCCATCATGAGCCAACCGCAATGGCAAAGAAACCTTGGCTATAGTGAAGCAAAGAGTGCAGAAGCTACAGAAAACTACTGTGTTCTTGCTTGGGTCCTGTGCCAATTAGGCTGCTTTAGCAGAAATGCTATCAAAAAAGATGGCTGTAAATCGTCCTTTTCTTTTCAGTCAAAAGATATGGTTGATTTTAAGCAAAGAAATATTAGTATTCATATTTTATAAATATAGGCCATAACGTAGCATTTTATACCACTGAATTTGTATTCGATGGTATGTACGCTATAGTCGAGTTGACCGATGTTCAAATTCCAAAGTCAGTAAACACTTTGGAGACCTTGGTTACCCGGTGTTCTCTCATGTGCTTAACGCAAGCGGCACATGTGTTTGACAAGATCAAGAGAGAAAGAAAAATTACTACAGACGAATTTGAAAGCATAAAGAGGTTCAAGCCCAGCATAAGAGAGCTAGAAGCGCTGGTTAACGAGAAGACAGACAGAAGAAGAAATTTTTCTGTTTCGCTTTTTAATAGACTTTATTATGTTTTTATTAATTCTAAAAAGCGTCCAAACTTTAGAGACATATACTAAGTGCTGCATAAATGTTCAACGGCACTCATATAAAACAATATCATATTCTAGTAGCTACGTCTTTGGTGTTCTGAAATTGGTCATGTTTGGCCTATAGACTAAAATTTCCTTGATAGGATTAAGCTTAGGAGAGTAAAATGAGAAGTAAATGTACCTATGCCACACATGTATACCGTACAAAATACCCTACGCTTTAAGCATATAGGCCTGATATAATATTGTATTTTTTTATGGTATGAGTTACCTTTAGCAAATTGAGGAAAGAAGGGAACTGCTACACCTAGAACACAATTATACTAAAATGGAAATTCCTTTTTTGAACCTCGATTGACTGCCATACTACTGTTTATTCCCTCTATCTCTCTCTCTCTTTTTCTTCTTTTGTCAGCCCATGACTTCTTCAGTTTCATTACCTTTAGTAGTGTGGCATGGCTTTTCGAACCCAAATATTACTTGTATCGCCTACAGCCATTCGAATATCTATGCTGGACAAAGAGACGGTCATATATGGGTTTATACTATAAAGGATAACTCTTTACAAGTAATGAAACAAAATGTGTATACATTTATTCTTCAACTGTACCAACATTACAGGAAATAGTATAAATTACTTTTAGTTGGTCATAAAAAGCCAATTGTCGCTCTATGCATTTTAAACACAAAAGTAGATTCAAAAGCAGAAGACGTTCTTATTAGTGCATCTGATGACGGGTAAAACAGCGATCTCTGTCTATACTACATTACTTTGTTAATTTATGAAAAAGAGAAATCATACGTTGGAATGCAGCAGACGGAAGATGTCAAGTTGTTAATCCAAACGGGTTTTTCGGCATTCCATGTGCTCTCAAAGTATTTCCTCAGGTAAAGTTAAAGGAGAGGTAGTGGCTATTATTAAGCACCTTCTTTTTCAGTTCTTGAACCAGGACATATTTTGCTGTGGTCAAGCAAATGAGATATCCATACTCAACTCAGCAACACTTGAGGTAAATTGAAGATGTTCTTTGGAGAACACTCTTCTGAAACTCTTTTAGGTTGTTCGAGTATGGGGCGGTCATTCAAACTGGGTAACCTGTGTTGATTTGGATGATCCAAGTAAGCTCAAACAAAGAGAGAGAGAGAGAGAGAGGGAGAGAAAAGGAATTACTGATATACCAAACTAGATACAGGCAAGTCTCAATTGATGACAGTGACAATGGAGGGCGTTTTAGAAATCTGGGATTTCGATACCAGTAAGCATGCCTTGTATAAAAATCAAGCTATATCTGCCAAAATACTGGATGATACAACCTGTTCTCCTGCCTTTGATGTTGTTAAAAACAAATTCTTGCCCAGATTGTTTATGGTTCTAACAAACAAGAACATTCTGGTACACATATTGTTATGCTCCAGTATGCACTTGGCTAACGTTGATTTAGGTCATAGCATCATATGATAATGAGTTTGTACCTCAGTTCATTATTCCTGCTGAATCAGAGACATGTTGGGCAGGCGGAGGTTTTTATTCAAAAGATCAGCTGGTTGTTTGGACAAAGGTAGATACAACCTTTACAATAACGCAGGAGCACTTATATATTCTATAGCACGGTGATATATTCAATTACAAACTCAAGGAATCAGCAACAGATAGTTGTAAATATAAGTAAGCTTTTAACATTTCAATACAATGATTCTTTCTAATTTATTATAAAAGTGCTGTATTAGTTCATACATATCGGATGGATAAGAAAAGTAATGAAACAGGAAAAAAAAAAAGGGTTGTATGATTTACTAAAAGAAAACTCCCCTTTCTGTTCGCCCTTTAGGTGATATTTATTCGGAATCCATAAAGATATCTGTATATGCCAATGATGATGAACTTTACGCATTTATTGTCTGCAACCACCCTAATGAATCAGGATTCAAGATTCTTCCTTTACCAATAGATCAACAGCAAGAAGGACACACGACTTATGCTATAGACATATCATTTAAAGAAATATGGCCAATAAAGGATGAAGTGGATCCAAACTTTGGGCGTATCACTGTGACTGAACCAGTAAACACAAATCATTTAGCGATTGGTTATGGTAATATAACTACACAGGATGATTTGTTGTTGCTTACTTTATATGCTTTTAGACACTGGAAAAATCTGCGTTGTACCATTATCGCTAGCTCTTCTACATCTAAACGATGTTTCTAATCACTTGGGTAAACGAGATGATGTACGAATCTTTAAAAAGACTCATCAAAGCGCCATTACCTGTATGATTGTTCCAGAGCACCAGGTCTCTGGTCAGCAATATCTTCTCTCTGGTGGTCTTGATGGCGTTGTAAAAATTTGGAATCTAAAGTAAGCGTGAAAATATAATCTTTATTTCATGTATTTATTATTATTAGCGATGGCAAATTTGTTGCATCTTGTGCTGTTCACTCTACACCTGTCATGTCCTTTATTGAACCAGTCGAGCAAAAGGACATACGAGTGAGAGGATGTATAGCTTCGATTGCGCAAGATAACTCGGTTGCACTCATTTCGGTTGATTCAATGACGTGGTAAGTGCCTTTTATCACATTCTATTTATGAGTACTAGAATAAACCAAGTTTAATCATGACGTATTAGCTTGTTTATATTCCCTGGTCATCCGTACCCATTAACTGCTATTCAATGGAGAACAGCAGAAGATTATGTAGTACTTGGATATAGTGATGATAGTGCATATGTGTGGCAGGTAGGGTGTAGTCTGTTGATAGCAGCCAAATGATTTATATTGCTTTTATATATAGATGCAAACTGCACATTTAGATCGTATACTTTATGGTAAAAGCAAGACAGATGTTATGGAAGACAGTAGATGGCCAATCAACCATATAAGCGTATCAAAGGCTGCTTCAATTTCCAATCATTCAAAGCATACAGTACAGATTAAATCTATTGTAACTGATGATTGCAGTAAGGAGGAAAACAAAAATAATGATTGCTTATTTATATACTTGTAATAGATATGCAAGTGCCCAATAACTTTGCACAAGTATTCATTTTTAGTATTCGTCGATTAGTGCATGACATCTATACCCGTCTATCTATACTTAATGTGCACGAACAAAATAACCAGATCCATCCAGTCTTGAAAGCGTCAGTTTCTACTTCTTCTTCAGCATTTGATGCAGTTGTTCCGGATATTCTTTCTTTCAGGCCTGATAAAGATGATCCTTTGGATACTCACGACGGTCAACAGCCTAAACATGATGAGGAACTAAAAGAGAAAAAGATTGAGCTAATGACAGCAATCATTTCCATCATTGCTTCATGGAATATAAATGAGGCTTTTGAACTACTTTGTAATCAAACATTAAATTTGCCCAAGCAGGTGAACCAGAATATAAGCTATGGTATTAAAGGGTAATTGAATAACTAAAAGATTGATGTGTATATCTGACTTTGTTTATAGAACAAACGGAAACTTATCCATCATTGCGCCTTTAAAACACGAGAGAGAAGCTTGGACAATATCCCCTTCTGTGACCGCAATCCGCTTACTCTCTATTAGTCTGCTCGCAAAGGTAGTCATTTCTATGGCTGATCAAGAAAGTAGGAGTGCCGATTTAATTACTGGATATGCAATGTCTTTGCCATTAGTCATTGGTGAACGATATTGCTTTCCTTCGCTATCACTACTAAGCAAGTACTGGCATGATTCATCAGGTAATAATAGAAAGAAAGAAAAAAAAGAAAAATGAACTGACAGATGAAATAGCGAGATCGTTATTTTCAAGTGCTGTTACTGGATTATCACAAGATGATATAAATTCGCTTATTGACTATTGGGAATCATTCCGTAAAGAACAACAAAAAAAGGAAGGATATAATTAAAAGATGTGTACTAATAGTATTTCGTTCATAGTGCCTACATCTTCTGAGAATAGCAATCCACAAATGATGGCTCGAGCATCGATTATTTTAGGCATCATGGGTTGTGATCAACCACAGACTCTTGATCCTCGTGTACGCAAGTCAACTGCTTTAAGCCTCACAATTCTTTTATCAGATGCCGATTTAGATACGAACAATAGCGAAAACAACATTTTATCGACAGGGTCTATGGCGCGAACATTATCATCCATGGAACTACTTAGTCAAGGATTCAAGACATGGGAAAACTATATCAATGCAGCCGAGGTCTTACGAACACTCTTTATGTATGCTACCGATTCTCAACCAATGATGGCGCTTATTAGTCGTGGTGCAAAAGCGGCTATATTCCAGATATCTATCACCAATATGCCTTTGGTAATAAGCACATTAACATTTGATACAGCACACGCAAAGTCACTTGAAGATCGTTTACGCTGCTTAAAGATTATTGGAATATTTATCAAGAAGGTTAGATCATTATATGACTGTGGTATTGTTATTAACCTACCTTATAGGAGCCTATTCTTTTGTACTCGCACGTCCATAATGTGGTTGAGGCTGTCATCAAAACATTGGACCCTAATGTTCCTCATATGCGGGAAGTTATGGTACAGTCTGCAACATCCGTCCTTCATGACTTGGTGAAAACGTAATATACGAACTGATTTTCCTTCATTTTTATTGAATACATATCCTCTTTGTGATAGGTATCCATCTGTAGATTTTAGTAGTAGTGCTCAAAAGCTTGCAGTCGGAACACTAGAAGGGGCCTCCGTAGTGTATGATATCCGTACGACGACTCGCTCAGTAGTATTAGAAGGTCATACAGGACCCGTTGTTGCACTGGCCTTTTCTCCTGATGCAAAATTGGTCGCAACATGTTCATTGTTTGATCAAAGCGTGCGTGTGTGGCATACGAACATGAGCTTATTTGGCATGTTAACCAGCAGCCTGACACACACCGGTCATCAAAGAAAGAGTTCTTCTGGATCTCATAAGCCTGACAAGATATTTTCCTTTGCTTTACCCAACAGTAAATGATATATTGCTCTTTATTATTTTACTAATGTTGTTTCTATCTAGATTCACTCGCACCATCTGATATTATTAGGCAAGTAAGATTTGATTGGAGTTCACCAAGATGTGTCAAGCTCAAGATATGTGATCTCATCATGAGTTTTACAGTTTAAAAAAATAAAAAGTCGTATAAATACATGATTTATATAAAGTATTTATTATTATTATTATTATACACGACAAACTTAATGCTGAATTCCTTTGTCGACTTGCATCAAACTACCGATGAAGGTCAAGTTCTATTGTGTGCATATATAATTAGTCACTTAACAAACTATACATCTATATATAAACTTACCATCTTTGGTCGAACTTCGACAATATCTTCAGGCACAAGGAAAATAGTAGCTCCCACCTTACGAGCAATAGAGATAGCAAGTTTTGCATTGTTAAATGCATCTTCCTCGGTTCTTCCATCCGTAACCATACTATAGTCCACATAACCAGGCTTCATACCGTTAAGCACGTCCAAAAAGAATACACCTGTGCTAAGTGAAGGATCCTTGAAGGAGGTCATTCTGCTATTCTTGCCACCACGTTGAACTGTTTCATTAGCCCAGCGGACAAGATCTTGATCACTCACTGGACGACCATTCTTGTTGAGTGATTGGAGTGTGTGAACGACGTTTTCACGCATGAGTTGCCAGACAAGACCCAAAGTGAGTGTTCTCTGTCCGTCCACGATGTCTGATCCCTGAATACCAACAAGGGAGAAATGGAGTTCTTGTCCTAAGCGGACAGCATAGTTGCAGTTTTCAATTTGTTTAAAGCGAGAGAGAGGTTGCTTGCGACTCGCTGCGCGCCAATTGACAATACCAGGCACGACCTTATCAAAGGCTTGAAGCAGAACTAAACCGTCCTGTAAATCGTCAAAGAGATTATATACACCAGGTTCGACGTTCAAACTGTTGAGCCAAAGAGTAAACATTCTTGCCTCACGTTCGCCTTCTGCATCAAATGGTTCAATCTCGGGTGCTTCTTCCTCTGTCAAGGGATCCAAGCCAGGATGTGTGTTGAATAAGTGGGCAACAAAGGCCAAGTTCAATTTGGGGTTACCAGCCACTAAGGCAGTAGGTGTCAGGTATTTACGACAGTTGATTCTTTCAGCATTATCCAAAATCATTTCAGCTCTCTTCAAAAGGTCACGCTCTTGTAATGGTGCACGAGAACAGGACTCAGGCTTGAGTTGATTAAGCAAAACGGTATAGTTTTCACCATCAGCGACATCCTTGGAGAAATTGGAAACTCTACACTAGATTGAGAAAATCATTTTTTCCAAATATAGCTTTTCTTACCTTCGTTCCCATCCGGCAGCCTTCAAGTGATAATTGAACCATCTCAACAAGATTTGGTCGGGAGGCAATCTCAAGAATTCGTCAAGTGTTTCATCTTGCTCTAAAAGACGATACAATTCAGGATGCTGCTTGATATCAATCTTGCTCAGCAATCCTCGTTTAATGATTTGCCAGATTAAACCCAGAATTAAATGTTCGCGACCTTCGATAATATCTGTTGGACCAATGTTTACGACAGAGCAGCCGATAGCTTTGGCAGAGTTGATGACGATATTGTTGTTTTCAACCATTTGGAAGTTATTAAGCTTTGCTTTGACATTAAGTACACGTTCATCAATAGTGTCGGGTACAGCGTCATTGATCAGCTTACAAAGAATGAGACCATCTGTTGGACATGTTAGTCCTATACACCTCTTGTTATTATCATAAAATACCTTTGCACTCATCAAAAATTTGCATTGTGTTTGTTGGAATAGGTAAACGTTTGCCGATATGAGCGTCTCCAGCTAAAACGCCATTGATATGTCTTGTGAATTCTGTACGTTCATCATCATTGATGGTATGTGTAACATTTGCATTGGTTCCATGAACCTTAATCTTGTTTTGATGGACATCAAATGCACCCCTATTGCCTCCAGCCTTTAACTTTGCTGCGAGCTGCCAAGAAAAAAAAAAAAGAAAGAAATAGGATTAGTATCAAAGGAACTCTTGGCATAGAATTTTCTTTGTCTTGCTCTTTTTTGTTTTCTCTCTTTTTTAATAACCGACACTTCATGACTCTATACGCGTTCTATCCTATGACAATGACCATATTGACATAGTTGTAGAAAGCGCACTGACATTGTCTCCCCCCTTTTTTAATTCATTTTCCTCTCACCAGCCCCTTATTAGACCCTTCTATGACCCCCCCTTTTCTTCAATTTTATTATAGTCTTACCTCGATAAATTCTTCCACGTCAATTTTACCAACTGTATTTGTGCTGACATCTTTCAAAGTAGCTCTAATTTCATCATAGTTACTACTGTAACCAGTTTCTTTACAAGCTTTTTGAATTTCATTATAATCAAGATAACCGTCTTGATCCAAATCAATCTCGCTAGGATGCATTAAGAAATAGACAATAAAGGAGTCAAATGACTTACTTGAATTGATCTATTAGACTGTTTATATCATTTACTTGTAGTTGAGGATATTTGCGTTGAAGAGTAAAGGCGTTCAAGACCATCTTTTTATATTTAAAAAGAAGAGAGAAAAGAAAAGAAAAACTTTATTTTCATATTTCATCATGGAGAATAAATACAAAAGAGCGGTAATTGAAATGGCTTATAATGACGTACAGCAAATGGTTACACAAACGCCGTTTAAAATATATTTTTGTAGTGTTTCGTACATATGTTTAAAGATTTTTTATTTTCTTCTTCTTCTTCTTCTTCAAGATGAGTCAAAATAACCCTTTTGAAGATACAAGTCATAATCCTTGGTCTGATAGTGGACCAAAATATGGGAATGCATATGAAGGCAGTCCTTCTCCTGCACTTCCGCCAAGAGTTAAGGAAACACCAACTTTAGTCTCCAGTTCCCCTTATGGCACTCAACGTATGCCTTCACCCTCAGCTTACCAACAACCACCTGTTGTCAATGCTTGGCAAGAGTCCAACAAGACATTGGATGAGCCACAGCATCATACAAATGCTTACCAGTATTCTGGTACACCTTATGCAAATTCACCTACACTAGCCAATGCTTATTCTCCTCAGCCTACTCATACTACTGCTACCATTAATGATATAAATAATAATAATAATAATAATACCAAAGCAGAATCTGTTAATTTACCTTCAGCCACACGAACAAAGCCATCCAAATTGAGAGTGTTGCTTAGAATTATTTTGTTTATCTTTGCTGTCGGACACTTGGGTTTTGCAGCAGGAGCATCACCTGTAAGATCCAACAAAAAGGGAAATAACATATAAAAAACTAAGCTTCTTTTAGTACTCTGGTCATTCTGTTCCATTGGATAGTAGCGCATGCTTTTATTACCTCTTTGCAGTGGTAATGTATCTAACTATAAAAAACAAAGCAAGCTGTGGCTGATTGTTTTGCATATATATACATATAGGCCATCATGTCCATCATTTACTCTGGATTTCATGTCTTTTTTTACTTGTTTAGAAGATTTGGAAAAACGGATAAGATGAAGCGATTTATACTGATATTATGTGATTTATTTATGGCACTCTTGTGGGGTATTGGTATTATAGTCGAAATAGCTAAATACCGTTGTCCACCAGGTGGGTTTGATCACTGGTGTGATTTCTATAATACCTCCATCTTCTTTGGCTTTGTTTCTTTTGTTTTATATATCATCATCCTTGGCTGGGACATTGTCGGTGGCTTTAGAGCAAGGAAAAACTAATAAATAGGAAAAGTATTGTCCACTTTCATAGACCATCTATATAAACCTCCAATGATATCCTTTGGTTGTTCAATTCCTTTCTTTTGCATCATTCTCACTGCTATCTGTGAATCATTGCCTAGTCTACAGATAACATACACTTTTTGTATGTCAATACCCAAAATGACATTATATAGACAATTCTTACCATCTTTATCAGTCACTTTATATTCTTTCATCGCTTCCTTTACTTTATCCATCTTGCTATCTAATTCATCAATAGGGATATGTATACTGTTGGGCAAATGACAGATGTCATACTGAACTTTGGGTCGGACATCAAGTAGAACGTGTGGACGCTTATTTTTTAGTATATCATCATATTCCTATTACCATTTTTTATGAGTTAATGTACACAGCCAAGCAAACGCGCTCTTACATCCACATCAATACGTTCTTCTCTTTTCAATAAATGTTCACTAACAACCTATAGTAAACAATAAGTCTTCCTTTTTTCCTTTTAATCAACTCTGTTCATTGTTACATCATCGTTTGCTTCGCCTTGGCAAAATTGAACATAGTCAATTAATTCAGTAATCGTTGGGCTCTCTCCGCAAATAGCACAATCCTTCTTCTTTTGGCGAAGACGCATTGTTCTAAACATCGGATTACTCATTGCACTAAAAATCAAAAAGCTTGGATCATTCAAAGCTGTCATTTTTGTTAGTAAATGTTACACATTGTGTTCAGCTTTACCTGTTGAGCCTATTGCTACTTTGATAGCCTCAAGTGCTTGTAGAATACCAATGACGCCTGGTACTGTAGAGAGGGATGAGAGTCTATCGATAACATAGTATATAAATAGACTTACCTACGCCAACAACACCATTGTCTACACATTTGCCAACAGCAGCCGCAGGTGGTGGAATTGGATGTAGACAACGGAAACATGGTCCATTGTTATAGTTGTAGATAGTAAGCTATAATATATGAATGAGGGCAACCGTATGTTATATTTAATGTTGAACTAACCTGTCCATCTGTCCTCAAGGCACTACCCGAAACAACTGGTTTACCAGCAAGTACACCAGCATCACTTAGCAAGTAGCGAGTGGTGATATTATCTGTAGCATCAATAATGATGTCATACCTATTATACACACACAAGGTAAGTATGGTTATAACTCTATTCGGTGATTACAGTACTGTTTGATAAGGTCCAAAGCATTTGTTCTATCCAGAGTATATGCATAAGGAATAACATCAGCATCAGGATATATACTACAAAGAAAAAAAGATCAGATAAAGCCGATCACACATATTCCCTAGTACAATGCTTTCTTACGCCTTGACTGCAACAGCAGCAGATACTGCCTTATTCATCCCTTTACGTGCTTCAGTATGAATAACCTGTCGATGCAAGTTGTTGATATCCACTTCATCATGGTCTACTATGCCTAGTCGACCGACACCGCCTGCTCCCAAATAGAGCGCAGCAGGTGCTCCCAATCCACCTGCACCAACAATCAGAAACGAAGTGTTGCGTAACTTTAATTGAGCTAAAGTAAATGGCTTAGTCCTCTATTTTATATCTCCATGATCGTTCACTTGCCTTCATAACCAAAGTTGGGTGTTACTAATTGACGTCCAAATCGATAGATCTCTTGATTAGTTAGTTTGTCTACTTTTTCAAAAGTATCGGCTTTCTGTTGAGATGTGAGTGCAGTAGGCGCTTTAGCGTAAAGTTGTTTTTCTAGTTCAGCAACTCGTTTACGAAGTAATTCATTTTCCTTTTTCAAATCCTCCATTGGTGTATGAAGTAACTTAAAAAAAAACTAGCAAAGAGAGGAAATCAGGTGATTTGAACTCAGCACATCTTACAAGCGTATAAATTGAAACAACTCATACACACTCCTTCTGTCATTAAAAAATTAAATGTTTATTAAAAAAAATCTATAAAGTGCAAAGAAATGATGCAAAATTGAGAGAATAAGGACTTAGTTTATTGTAAGGTTGTATAACTTGGAGATATTTTGGCTCATCATATAAATGAATTCCTTGATTGCCATAAATGCGACATTATTACTGGGGCCATTGACCGCTTGTGAGAAAGGTAGTCCTTTTAATATGAATGTCATCAAGTCAACTGCACCTTTTAAAGCAGCAGGATCAGTGCTTAAAGGAATCTGACTAAACATCGGACTGGACGCCATCTTACGCACCAAAGACTCTACATCAAGATCTTGTGGCACCCTTCCGTTGACAATTGTAATATTCAAAGACTTTAAGCCATTAGTAAAACCAGTTCCCAGACGTGGAACAACAGCATCCCAAGCAACATCTTCTTGAAGCATGTCAGCAAGACTATTGATATGATCATTGGTCGCCGTAGGATTCATAAGTTGCTTGGTGACGTTAATCAGCATATCTTCAAACTGCTGTTTGAATTCTGGAACTTTTAGCATCTTGTTTGTCAATGGTCGGTCATAAATATGCGTGAAATTTGAGTAATTGCCAGATAAAATAGACTGATCACCGGACGAGGCTACGTTGAAGGTCAAATCCAAGTCTGATGGGATGTAGATGTATTTCTTGGACGAAGGATCTACGTAAATATAATAGTTGTTGGCATTGACTAAGTATCCATCGTTATAGCTATTAAGAATTTCAAGAACCATGGAGCGAATGACAGAATCCATATCAATTTTTGACTTCCAAGCATCCACGGCATCGGTACCATTGACAGGTGCATCAGCAATAAACTTGGTCAGCTCTTGAAGAGGAGCATAATTCTCCTTGTTGCCAGCCTTTATCTTGTATTGTCCATCTCCATATGCAGTCAAATTGCTTAGGTAGTTTAAGCCGCCAGTGTTGTTCGTACCAGCGCCTACACCTTGATAGAGATTGCCGCCCTTGTAATCTTTGTCACCATCAGCAAATACATTAGCAGTCCAAGGATCTTGAAATGTTTCGATCAAGCCAAACAGACCGATTTCTTGGTCATTCAAAAAGACACGACAGTAGGAGAAGTCGGTTGAGATGAGACCTAAAGACTTGACCATGCCATAGCCAAGTTTCTCGTGCATATAAGATGGATCCATTGCCATGGCTCTTAACTTGATGCGTCTATAACCGTAAATCCTGTCCTTTTTGTGCAGTTTCAAATTGTAAGAGATCTTGGGCATCATTCGAGAACTGACACCTGCAATTGAGAGCCCAACATTTTGAAAAGATAGACTGTCATTCAAAGAGACATAGGATAAGTTTGTTTTGATCTCTATATCCTGAGTTGCATTACGATGCAACAGGGCGACCTCTGTTTCGTTGGCAATAATATGTATGGCCGGGATCTCTCCTTCTTGATGCAGTTTAGAAGAGATGCGATGAATAAACGGCAATGGCTTGTATACAGTAGGTAATGGTGCAATCTGCTTCTTGTTCCATGTTCTATTAAAGAATTCGTTCACTGTGTCGGTTTCTACAGGAGATCGAAGGAATGGTTCGTTGATAGTGCTGTTGTCTAATTTTTTAATCTTGGTGTATCTGTAACCTTGACGAGCCACAGGTGCACTACCAGTGTATAAGATTGTGCTAGGTGAATTGAGTTCCAAAGCATAAGTGACATTATCCACAATAACACCCATTGATTGTGATGAACTTAAAAGGCCAATGACATTGTATTTGATGTGTTTATCTGCTGCCCCTTTTTGTGCGCATACAAAGGTCAGTGCGCCAAACACTAGCACAAGCGTATTAGTATAAGTAGCCCCTTTATAATTATTGGATCTACCAACAAAGTACACTTACATAACATTAAATACTTGAGACTCATTATTGATAAAAACAGCATATTCTAATAGTTTTTCAGTAAAAGATGAGGCTTCTTTTATACTTAAACAGCTTGGTGCAGTTGGGATACTCTGAGATCAAATTACCTGCTGCTCACCAACAATCTTGTTCATTCTCTCGGTGTATTTGGTCTTTCCGAGAACAAGCCAAGCTTTTCTGACTCCGCGGGCAAAGGTGGCGTTTGAATACCAAAAAAAAAACTTGTCATACACAGAGGAGTATAATGCATTTCATTTTAACTCAACAGTCGGAAAAACTATTCAAAACTGTTGTAAAGATGATTTACTTGTAGTCTATTCAGTTCTGTTATTTTTCGTAGTGTGAGGTGAAGTTGTTGTTAAGAGAGTTTTTCTTGAGTTTTTATAAGTTTAGGTGCTTGAAGTGACCACTAGATCTTTTAAAAGTTGATCAGACTGTGCCGTATAAAGTAAGGTAAAAGATAAAGAAAAGAGATCAGGAACTTTTATAACCAAAGGGTCGCCTGTTTATTGTAAAAAATAAAATAAAATAAAGGGTGAATTGCTTGAATTGTTTTTTTTGAGAGAGTCTTGAGCTTTTATATTTTTTTTTTGTTAACCTTCCTTTTCTTGTTTTCAACGGCTGTTGATAAGTTAACCTTAATGTCAGGAAGAGATACTCTATCCAGATATCCCTCTAAGTTATCCCTGAGTGCCTTGTAGGAATAATCAAACTCTTTTCTTGCGATTCTCTTTGCTACTCCCCAGTATCTTTCAATCCAGTTGTTTCGCAGTAGTATTTCGGATACAAGGAAAACAGGTGTCCAGTATCAGTGATTACTTGATGTAGCGTTATTTTTTCTAAAGAAAGCCAGGCTGTTCTGCAAGTGAAAAGGACAGCATGATCTATCCGCAACTGGAGTACTTCCACACTTTGCTTTCTAATTCTTGCCTTGTTTCTTCAATTCGTCTGGACGCCCAAGACCACGATCCTCAAGGATTCTACGGAGACCTTTCATATACCAAACTGAGACCTCTTTTTGGCCGCCGCAATAGATCTTCGCCATTTTGGCTTGACGATCGTAGAAATGATGAGGAGCTTTGGTCCCATCCTCTCGCAAAAACCAGCCTGGTGTAATAACGACATCTTCTACTCCATTAATCATTTTGTCGTTCAGGCTGAATCTTGTAACAACCTTTGCATTTTCTGCATAAGCATTATGGTTGCTTGACTGATCAAAGACAAAGAGGGCTTGACAATTAGGGCGCAGCTTTTCAAACAAGGGTATCGCGTCTTCTATGAGCTGCCTTTTTATATCTTTGGAGGCCCAATATCCATCGTGAGTAACACTCGCAAAGAACAACTCGCGAGATTTATACCCCTTTATGTGGGTTGCTCCATGTCAAGCACACCGGAACTCACTAACCATTATGGAGCCTTCATTATTTTCTTTCTTATGGCATTCTCATTGTCTTTAAGCCAAAGCTCTTCCTTTCCATCATTTGAATAAAACATTGACTCGTCTTGAATGACCATTACTATCTTCTTTTGGTCCTCAGGTAAAACAGGCTTGTGATATTTCTAGTTGTTGTTGTAATACTGATAGCAGACAGAAAGTACAATGGGCCTCTTTATGTTTCTTTTTTATGCCGTTTGTTATACAGTTTTTCTAAAAATTATTGACACTGATGCCAAGAGTAAAATTCGCGATCGTTAAATTCTATTGTCA